>APFE031143739.1:20961-46659 GCA_000404065.3 Pinus taeda | reverse complement strand
GCAAATTACATAATAAATCACACTCCTACTAAGGTTTTAAAGAATATCACTCCAGAAGAAGCATGGAGCTCAATTAAACTAGATGTGAGTCACTTTCGTGTTTTTGGAAGTGAAGCATGGGCCCATATAAGAGTGAAAAATGTATTTTTGTTGGATATTCTGAAGATGTCAAAGGATATAGACTTATTCCACTTAAGTCAAAAAATGTTATCATTATTAGAGATGTAAAGTTTGACGAAAATATATCGGCCTACGAGCCTAGTTCTGCGAATGTGCCACCTCTCTCAATCTCTTCTACTTTTGAACATATTTCTTCTTCAGATGATGAAAGCAAGGATGAGAATCCTCCCCGACCTTCTCAGGATCCTCCTTCAGCTCCTCCACTTTCAAAATGGGTCCGTGCTACTGGGGATGCAGCAGGTGATCCTGCCGGTGATCCTACAGATCAGCGTCGTACACGTTCTCAATTCAATAGAGCCTCTTCTTTACTGGCTCAAGCCTCAGCGAATTATGATCCTGACACCTTTGCAGAAGCTTCAGGCCATCTAGATTGGGATGCAGCTATGAATGAAGAATATCGTTCCTTATTGGCAAACGATACATGGGATCTTGTTCCTCTACCAAAGGGATGAAAACTCGTTAGATGCAAATGGGTTTACAGAACCAAGTATGGACCAGATGGGAAAGTTGATAAACATAAAGCTCATCTTGTTGCTAAGGGTTTTTCACAAGTTCAAGGCATTGACTATACTGAAACCTTCTCCCCTGTTGCCAAAATGAACTCTGTCCGCCTTGTTCTTTCCCTTGCTGCCTCTTTCAAATGGGAAGTCCATCAGATGGATGTTAAATCCGCCTTCTTGCATGGGGACTTGCATGAAGAAATTTATATGGAACAACCTATTGGCTTTATAAAAACAGACTCTAGTCTTGTATGTCGGCTTAAGAAATCCCTTTATGGTCTCAAGCAAGCTCCTCGGGCTTGGTATGCCAAAATGGATAGCTTTCTTTTAGAATCTGGCTTTTCTAGGTGTCATTCTGACAATACTGTCTACACCAAGAAAGTGGGCAAGTCTCTTATCATTCTTGTTCTTTATGTTGATGATCTTATCCTCACTGGTAGTGATCCCAACCTTATCAACCATGTGAAGTCCAGCCTTAAAAAGAAGTTTGAAATGACAGACTTAGGACACTTGCATTATTTTCTCGGTCTTCAAGTCTTGCAATCCAAGGAAGGTATTTCCCTTTCCCAATCCAAGTATGCCTGTGAACTTCTATGCCATTTTCACATGGAAGACTGTAAGCCAGCTCCTTCTCCCTTTCAGTCTAGAGTAAAACTTTCAGTCACTTGTACTTCCCCTGAAGTTGATTAGACCTTATATCGTCAAATTGTAGGAAAACTTTTGTATCTAACCCATACATGTCCTGACCTTTCCTTTTTTGTTGGCCTTGTTGCTCGGTTTATGCAAAAACCACGTGAAAGTCATTGGAAAGCAGCTAAAAGAATACTTCGTTATGTTCGAGGTACAGTTCGGTTTGGAATTCATTACAGTGACGAAGCATCTCCTCTATTGGTTGGTTTCACTGATTCCGATTGGGCTACTGACCCTGATGATCGGAAGTCTACTGTCGGTTATGTGTTCACTCTTGGTTTAGGACCTATTACATGGGCTTGCAAGAAACAAGGTGCCATTTCTCTTTCTTCAGCAGAAGTAGAGTATCGTGGTGCTGTAGAAGCTAGTAAGGAAGCCTTTTAGCTTCTTCAGATCCTATCAGAGTTTGGCTTTCAGCAACAGCATCCGACTACACTTTGGTGTGATAATCAAAGTGCCATTCAACTATGCAAAGATCCAGTCAAACATCAGCATAGAAAACACATTGAACTACACATGCACTTCATCACAAAGCTCATTCATGACCATGTTCTTGAAGTGAAATATTGTTCAACAAATGATCAAGTTGCAGACATCTTTACAAAGGCTCTCACAGAGGCGAAGTTTACTAAACTTCGATTTATGATTGGAGTTCAGGAAGTTGTCACTAAGGGGAGATAGGCTCTAATGCCTCCTTCCTTCTCCTATTGTGTCATATTTGTAAATCCTTCAATCCTATCTCAAGTTTTTCTTAAGGGGGCATGTTAGGATATTCCGACACATACGAAATAGTTAAGTATAACTTGGTCTAGTATAGATTTAGGTAAAGTGTGTTTCTTTACTATGTACTTTTGTAACTTACAATCCGACAGTCACGATATGTAGTGATCTGACGATTCATTCTCTCCTCGGTATTACCGACACTTGATCCATGGCTTCACACCCGATTGGTCCATGATCTCTATTTAAAGAGCATGGAAGGTCATTTGTAGGTTAATTGTTCATGAGAGAAGCTTATGTAAAATTTCATTTTTTTATTAATAAATTGCCTGAACTGGCCGCATTGGCTCAGACCGTGGACTGTTTCCCTCTTTGAGGGTTTTAACGACGTCAAAAATATTGGTGTATTGATTTTTGATCTGTTTGTGAGCGGTGTCCTTTGGTGTTCTGTCTGAGGAACTTACCCTGTAAATTCCTACACACTTAATATCTTATCCTTCTTCAAACTTGATTGGTTCATTAATTATTTTACCACTAAGGAAAATAGAGTGCAAAGAAATTCACATTTCTTATAGTTGCTCCAGATTTTCTTTTATCATCTAATGGCTACTTCCATTGCATCTAAAAATGGATAGAACTATTTGTCTAACACAAATTTTATTTTATGTCTAACTTAACTCAGACTAAATTTTAATAAATCTAGACTAGAGACTTAGGTGGTTTTTTATCCTAGGTAAAAAAATTTACAAGCTGTAAGGAACAAGACTTAGTTGAAGTACCCATAACAACATGTCATTTTATTCCCATTTTCAAGTGCCACACCATCTCCTTAAGTTAAAGCTCCCCATAAGACTGCATTCTTAGAATAAAAAATCAAACTACTACATACTCTACATATACATAGGATTAAATCTATGAAATGACGTGAATAGCTTACAATGGTGAAATTGGAAAGGTAAAAGAAGAGTCTCACATTGATATTAAAAGCAACTCAACATAAATATAGATTGAAAGGTAAGCATTAATTTATCCCTAGGTTGTACATTCTTGTAGCATATTTCATCTTGATCTTAACCTCTTCCTAGGACCTACATATTACTTAATTTAAAAAATTATTTTACATATCAACACATCAACAAAGAGGAGTTTGGGGGGGGGGGGGAGTGTGGGGCCGGCATGGGTGTGGGTTGATTAAAAGAAAGAGTAAATTGTTTCCACCAACCACATGTGAAAAGAAAGGATACAAATTGTAACCCATAAGATTCCCTAGGCTTCATAGATAACATGAAAGAATACGAAATTATAAAAAGTATAATTAAAACTTACCAAAAGCATCAAGTGAAGCATGTAGTACTTTCCCTAGCAGAAGGCTAAAAAAATTTCTTGCTAGGCTTTGAATTCACCACTAACTGTGTTAAGTTGACCACTCCAAACAAAATACCTTCACCTACATTCTCTAACATCCTTGAAACTCTTTTTTACCTACACCCAACAAGCATATGTGAGTTCAATTTTCACGACCACTATAAAAAGTTGGAGAAATTTGGAATCTAAAATAAATTGACCTACATGGAATCAACATTACAAATATATTTTTAACTCTCTAATACAACATAGGAACATACTTTAACCAAAAATACATTTCATTTTGTTAAATTTTAGGTATGTTCTATGCTTAGAGCAATTTATTTCAATTTTCACAGTTAGCTCAATAACTTTTCCAAATTAGAAATCACATCAACATTAAAGTAAACTACAGATAGAACATAAACATAAATCGCAGAAGACAAGCCAAGACAACAGGCCACAAGATGTGGTGCTAGCTAGGGACAAACCCCAATGTGGGGAAACCCTTGATCAATTCTTCTTATATGTTCTTCAATAGTTCAGCAGAGAGAGAGATAGTACGTTTACGACAAAAGTGAACACTTTGACTTATCTAGATAAGAGAATAGATCATCTCTAAGAAGATGATACATGAGATCAGCTGAAGGCATGTTGCTTCAACTGATTCTCCAAGGTGAATCCTTCACCTATCATCGTGATGCATTTCATCGTCATGCTGCACCCATCATCACTATGTTGCATCTCATCATGCTTCATTAACCATGAATGTACCCATCACTATACTTCATTATGTGCCATTGTTGCACCATGTTTCCATATTGACCTATGTGCTGGTTGCATCTTTCTTTCTTGTTGTCCCTAGCATGCTTGTTTTCCTTTGCATGCTTTCTGTTGCATGCTAGCTATCCCTTGTATGGTAGTTGTAACATTGCATGCTTGGTGTATTTGCTGCTAAGTACCATACAACTATCCCAATGTTAGTTAGTTGTCCCATGCATGCTGCTCTCCTTCAAAGATAGATGCTCTGGCTGTTCTGGTAGTTCCTTGCAATTTCGGAAGTTCCAGCAATTTCGGTTGTTCAGGTGGTTCCCAGCAGTTCCAACAATTCCAGTTGTTCCCGACAGTTCCGATAATTTCGGCAGTTTCGGCAATTCTGACTATTCCTAGTAGTTCTGACTTCTACCCTCTGTGACAGCTTTCCCACTTGTTGTAGCAGTTCCCGGCAGTTTTGGCAATTCTGACTGTTCACGGAAATTCCGGTAGTTTCAGTAATTCTGGCAATTTCGACTATTCCCGACAATTCTGGTAGTTCCTGGTAGTTCTGGCTATTCTCGATAGTTCTGATAGTTTCGACAATTTTGGCTATTCCAAGAAGTTCCAGCTATTCCCAATAGTTCCGGTAGTTCCCAGCAGTTTTTCCAGTTCTTGGTAGTTCTGGCATTTCTGGCAATTCTGGTTATTCCTAGTAGTTCCAGTAGTTCCTGACAAATTCGGCAATTCTAACAATTCCGGCAATTTCGGCTATTCCCAACAGTTCTGGCTTTTTTTGGCAGTTCCAACTTCTACCCTCTGGATTAGGGCAGTGTTATCCCTTAGGATCTCTCCTCCTACTAACACCCAAAGACAAGTAGAGAGGAAGAGATCCCAAGTGTGTTGAAATGACTCGAAGGCCACCTCTATTTATACTAAAACGTTGAGCACAAGTGGGGTTTATTTGGTTGCTCGCCGACCTTGATGAATTGTCCCATAACATAAATAAATTCATATCTCCATGAATACTTATCGAAATCAGATGATCTTTAGATCAATCCTACACTTCCTGATGAGAGGGATCCAAGAAAAATATCAGCTTCCATTAATAAGATGACCCACATAGATTTTGGCCCTAGTTGCCAATTTTAACAATCCCTCTCAACTAGGGAGAACTCCATCCACTGATCCATATGTCTGACTGTATTATCTCTTCCATCAGTGCCCTACTCTGCTAAGCTCTGCTTTACTCTTCTCTGTTATGCTCTGCTGAACCATGAAGAAGAAGAATTGATTCAGAATGTCTCATAACATTCTCTGCTGACTCGAAGTCTGTTTCATCTGAAGAGAGTGTGTCACATTACTCTTACCGACTCAAAGTCAGTTTTATTGATCCTAGATCAATATCACAAGAGAGTGTCTCAAACCACTCATATTGATCCCATATTAGTTTCATTGATCCCATATCAATGGAGGTCAACCTAGCATAGGGAGTACGGTAGATGCATCGATGTGTCCATCAATAGTACTACTGTGGTCCCTAACCCCATTTCCCTGCTCATTGATTAGATGAGATGTACTTCGCATGAGTCCCAGACTGCATGGGTAGGATGCCTCGACAGGAGAACTAATCATCCTGTCCATAGGAGAACGAATCATCCTACCCCAAATTCACCATGGGAGAACCAATCATCCAGGTCTGTAGGAGAACTAATCATCTTGTTTCGGAGTTGCCATGGGATAACTAATCATTCTGAACCATAGGAGAACTAATCATCCTGTTTCATAGTTGCCACTGGAGAACTAATCATCCTGTTTCACAGTTGTTACAGGAGAACTAATCATCTCGGCCCATAGGAGAACTAATCATCCTGTTTCACAGTTTCCACGGGAGAATTAATCATCCTGGCCCACAGGAGAACTAATAATCCTATTTCACAGTTTCCACGGGAGAACTAATCATCCTGACCCATAGGAGAACTAATAATCCTATTCCACAGTCGCCATGGGGTATCACAGGGGAAGGCTGAACATGTAATCATGTACATATCACACCACCAGGGGAGGGTGAGTAGCCCTGTGCTCGTATGTTGCTCTAGTAAGTACCCCAATCCCCCCAAAACTCCCAGAGCCCAATGCGTGCAAAATGCAGGACCCTTATAAGAAGGTCTCTCAACGACTCCAAGTCATTCGGGAAAATGATAGATTTGAGCTTTCCCCGGGGATTTGACAAAATTTCTACGCCCTATACATCAATCTCAATGCGATGGAGCCTCCTCGCTCATCAAATTACCATATCCTAGATAAGGCAATATCTGATGTCTATCTGCTAGAGAAATCATCGAATATGGGTTTCCTTAATAATCGAATCCCCCCTCTGGTTGTCACAGATAATCACAGTGGTATTCCTCATGTGTACAAACAACTCACTTAAGAGCTTTTGCAACCATGTAGCTTCACACAAGATCATACTCATAGCTATGTATTCGGTCTCGACAGTGCTTATAGCAACTAACTTCTGCTTCCTTCTCATCCATGATATTGAAGTAGAATCCAAATAGAACTAGTCATTGAGAAGTGCTCTAATGATCCTCCACACTGCCTGCCCAGTCAGCATTCTAATAATCATGCAGTTTCATATTTCCGACAGTGTATCTCAATCTAGGAGAGATTGTGCCCAGAAGATATCTTAGAAGATTCTTGGCACCAATCCAGTGAGGCTCAAGAAAATATGAGCTCGCCATGCTAACTGCAAAACATATGTCCAGATGGAAGTTCACCAAGAACATCAATGCAAATGAGTTTATGGAACTCAGAGGCATTTCCCAAATCTGGTCTAGCATCATCACCATATAACTTCTAAGTTAAGATCCTTGAGGTAGTCACAGGCTTGTAGTTTACCATTCCACATCTAGAATCCAACTCCCTCTTACTTCTGCAAGTGAGATGGTCTACACCTGTTTGAAATAGGTCGTCCTCAGAAGGTGTTGGTATGAGAGGTTTATCATCCACAACCTTCAAACAATGGTTTGGATCGGCTTCACTCTTAGTGAATCTCAGCTTTAGCTGACAACTATCAATCCTCTCATACTATGCCTAGGGAATTTTTCTTCAAGCAATAAAGGGCTTTCTTCCACCTACATATGTGGATTCCTAATCATGAATCTCAAACCCCTCAAGTTGTTCCAAACCCATGGACCTGCTACATGAGGGGAATGGTCCCCTTGTAAGATTTTCCTTCGGTACATCTCAGACATGTACTTTCATGCTCTTTTTGAATTCAGCCATCACTGTCACCATCTAACTCACAGACCTCTGGTGCTATGTGTCAATGGACATGGTCACCAGTGGACTTCCTGCAACTTGATACAACCCTAAACTCAAAAAAATCTTTTAAAATTCTATTTTTTAGACACGTACCTTTCCATCGATGAGTAACCTTTGACTTCCATTACCGAAATGGACAACGGGTTCTTCTTGTGATCAGGTACATAAAAGAGATTCTGTAAATGAATTGGGTTACCCTCATTCAACTGAGGGGTAACATTCCCTACACCCTTTCCGAGATAGGTGGCATCGGCTCCAAGTATAATCCCTCGATTATTTCCATCTCTACCCAATTAGAGAGTGCACCCTACTATCTAATGAAGTGCCTTGAATCACTACAATCAATAAGCGAGATTCCTAAAGAATCTGAAGGAGAGGGCTAATACAGGATAACGCTTCTTTATCTCATCAATAACAACATTCGATTCTTCATACCTTGGGTTCCTTGCTTTCCTTGAAGAGCGGCCATTTCCTTGATGACCTACATTACCTGCCATTCCTTTGATCATTGAAGATGTCCTTGGAATGATTTTTATCTTCATCAAGAGATGTGTCTCTGCCATTCGGACACTCCTTCGCGTAATGGCCGAACTTATTGCAACCAAGGCATTTGCCTATCTTTCCACCCTTAGATCTGGATTTCCCAATGAAGTGATCTCTAGGTAGGCCATCAAAAAAATTTGTTGGGCTATTCTAATAATATTATCTGCTTCGACTTCACCCTCGATGAATTTGAAGAGGGATGAGGAATCCACTGATCCTTTTGTCCTTTCCAAATTGTCTTTGGTGATTTCTCTTTCACTCTTTCTTGGGCATTATGTTCATCTCAACTCTGATACCATGTTAAATTTTAGGTATGTTCTATGCTTAGACAAATTTATTTCAATTTTCACAGTTAGCTCAATATATTTTCCAGATTAGAAATCACATCAACATTAAAGTAAACTGCAAATAGAACATAAACATAAATCGCAGAAGACAAGCCAAGACAAGAGGACACAAGATGTGGTGCTAGCCAGGGACAAACTACAATGTGGGGAAACCCTTGATCAATTCTTCTTATATGTTCTTCAATAGTTTAGCAGAGAGAGAGAGAGATAGTACGTTTATAACAAAAGTAAACAATTTTACTTATCTAGATAAGAGCATAGATCATCTCTAAGAAGATGATACATGAGATCACCTGAAGACATGCTGCTTCAATTGATTCTCCAAGGTGACTCCTTTACTTATCGTTGTGTTGCATTTCGTCATCATGCTGCACCATGCTGCACCATGCTACACCCATCATCACTATGATGCATCTCATCATGCTTCATTAATCATGACTATACCCATCACTGTACCGCATTATGTGCCATTGCTGCACCATGTTGCCATACTGACCTATGTGCTAGCTGCATCTTTCTTGGTTGTTGTCCCTAGCATGCTTGTTGTCCTTTGCATAATTGTTGTTGCATGCTAACTATCCCTTGCATGCTAGTTGTAACATAGAATGCTTGGTGTATTTGTTGCTAAGTACCATACAACTGTCTTAATGTTAGTTAGTTTTCCCTTGCATGCTGCTCTCCTTTGGAGATAGATGCTTTGGCTGTTTCGGTAGTTCCCAGCAGTTCTGTTTGTTCCCGGGTGTTCCGGCAGTTTCGGAAGTTCCGGTAGTTGCGGAAGTTCTGGCAATTCTAGTTGTTCCCGACAGTTCTAGCAATTTCGAAGTTCTGGCAATTCCGGCTATTCCTAGCAGTTCCAACTTCTGCCCTCTATGTCAGCTTTCCCCCCTGTTCCGTTAGTTCCTTACAGTTCTGTCAGTTTCGCCAATTATGGTTGTTCCCAATAATTCCAGCAATTCCGACAATTCTAGCTATTCCTGGCAATTCCAACTATTCCCAGCAATTCTGACAGTTGTAGATTTTCCTGGAAGTTCTCGATAGTTCTAGCTTCTTCCCTCCGTGTCAGCTTTCACCATTGTTCTTGGCAATTCCGGATATTCTGGGTAGTTCTGACAGATACGATAATTCTGGCTATTCCCGGCAGTTCCAGCTATTTTCGACAATTTCGGTAATTCCTGGCAGTTTCGGTAGTTCTGGAAATTCTGTCTATTCCGACTATTCCCATCAGTTCCGCTAGTTCCCCAAAGTTCTGGCAGTTTAGACAATTTCGACTATTCCCGGCAGTTTTGACAATTTCGACAGTTCCGACTTTTCTCGGTAGTTCCGGCTTCTACCCTCTGGATTAGGGTAGCGTTATCCCTTAGGATCTCTCCTCCTACTAAAACCCAACGACAAGTAGAGATGAAGAGATCCCAAGTGTGTTTAAATGACTTGAAGGCCACCACTATTTATACTAAAACATTGAGCACAAGTGAGGTTTATTTGGTTGTTGGCCGACCTTGACAAATTGTCCCATAACACAAATAAATTCATATCTCCATGAATACTTATCTAAATCGGAGGATATTTAGATCAATCCTACACCTCTCGATGAGAGGGATCCAAGAAAAATATTAGCTTCCATTAATAAGATGATCCACATGGATTTCGGCCATAGTTGCCAATTTTAACACTCCCTCTCAACTAGCGAGAACTCCATCAGCTGATCCATATGTCTGATTGTACTATCTCCGTCATCAATGCCCTGCACTGCTCTGCTTTGCTGAGCTCTGCTCTGCTTTTCTCTACTCTACTTTGTTGAACCATGAAGAAGAAGAATTGATCGAGAATGTCTCATACCATTCTCTACTGACCTGTAATCATTTTCATGTGAAGAGAGTGTGTCACATCACTCTTACTGACCCGAAGTCAGTTTTATTGATCCCAGATCAATATCACAAGAAAGTGTCTGAAACCACTCATATTGATCCCAGAATAGTTTCGTTGATCCCAAATCAATGGAGGTCATCCTAGCATAGGGAGTACGATAGATACATCGATGCATCCATAGATAGTACTACTATGGTGCCTAACCCCATTTCCCTGTTCATTGATCAGATGAAAGGTACTTCCCATGAGCCCGAGACTACATGGGTAGGATGCCTCGACATGAGAAATAATCATCTTATCTACAGGAGAACGAATCATCCTGCGCCAAAGTCGCCATGGGAGAACTAATCATCCTGGCCCATAGGAGAACTAATCATCATGTTTTAGAGTTGCCACGAGAGAACTAATCATCCCAACCCACAGGAAAACTAATCATGTTGTTTCACAGTTGCCACGGGATAACTAATCATCTTGTTTCATAGTTGCCACAGGAGAACTAATCATCCTGGCCCATAGGAGAACTAATCATCCTGTTTCACAGTTTCGACGAGAGAAATAATCGTCCTGGCCCACAAGAGAACTAATCATCCTGTTTCAAAGTTTCCATGAGAGAACTAATCATCCTATTCCACAGTCGCCACGGGGTACCACAAGGGAAGGTTGAACCTGTCATCATGAACATATCGCACCACCAGGGGAGGGTGAGTATCCTTGTGGTCATATGTTGCTCTAGTTAGTACCCCAAGTCCCCTAGAGCTCCCAGCGTTCAATGCATGAAAAATGCAGGACCCTTATAAGAATGTCTCTCAACGACTCCAAGTCATTCGGGAAAGTCATAGATTTGACCTTTCCCTGGGGCTTTGAAAAAAAATTCTATGACCTATACATCAGTCTCAATCCGATGGAGCCTCCTCACTCATCGACTTACCATATCCTAGATAAGGCAGTATCTGATGTCTATCTGTTGTAGCAATCATCGAATACAGGATTCCTCAATAATCAAATCCCCCCTCTGGTTGTCACAAAGAATCACAATGGTATTCATCATGTGTATAAACAACTCACTTAAGAACTTCTGCAACCATGTAGCTTCACACGAGATCATACTCATAGCTATGTATTCGGTCTCGACAGTGCTTATAGCAACTGACTTCTGCTTCCTGCTCATCCATGATATCGAAGCAAAATCCAAATAGAAACAATCACTCAGAAGTGATCTACTAATCCTCCACACTACCTGCCCAGTCAACATTTGAATAATCATACAGTTTCATATTTCCGGCAGTGTATCTCAATCCATGAGAGATTGTGCCCCGAAGATATCTCAGAAGATACTTGGCAACAATCTAGTGAGGCTCAACCAAATATGAGCTCACCACGCTAACTGCAAAACATATGTCCGGATGGAAGATCACCAAGAACATCAATGCTAATGACTTTATGGAACTCAGAGGCATTCCCCAAATTTTGGTCCAGCATCATAACCATATAACTTCTAAAAGTTAAGATCCTTGAGGTAGTCACGGGCTTGCAGTTTACCATTCCACATCCAGAATCCAACTCCCTCTTACTTTTGCAAGTGAGAGGGTCTTCACCTGTTTGAAATAGGTAATCCTCAAAAGGTGTTGGTATGAGAGGTTTATCATCCACAACCTTCAAACAATGGTTTGGATCGGCTTCACTCTTAGTGAATCTTAGCTTCATTTGACAACTATCAATCCACTCATACTATGCCAAGGGAATTTTTCTTGAAGCCATAGAGGGCTTTCTTCCACCTACATACATGAGATTCTTGATCATGAATCTCAAACCCCTCAAGTTGTTCCAAACCTATGGACCTACTACATGAGGGGAATGGTCCCCTTGTAAGATTTTCCTTCGATACATCTCAGACATGTACTTTCATGCTCTTTTTGAATTTAGGCATCCTTGTCACCATCTGACTCATAGACCTCCGGTGGTATGTGTCAATGGACATGGTCCCTAATGGACTTCCTGCAACTTGATACAACCATGAACTCAAAATCATATTTGAAAATTATATTTTGAAACATGTACCTTTCCATCGATGATTGCCAACCTGTAACCTTTGACTTCCATTGCCGAAATGGACACAAGGTTTCTTCTTGCGATTAAGTACATAAAAGAGATTCTGGAAATGAATGTAGTTACCCTCATTCAATTGAGGGGTAACATTCCCTACACCCTTTCTGAGATAGGTGGCATCGGCTCCAAGTATAATCCCACGATTGTTTCCATCTCTACCAAATTAGAGAGTGCACCCTACTATCTGATGAAGTGCCTTGAAGCACTACAATCAATAAGCCAGATTCCCAAAGAATCTGAAGGAGAGGGCCAATACAAGATAACACTTCTTTATCTTATCAAAAACAACATTTGATTCTTTATACCTGGGGTTCCTTGCTTTCTTTGAAGAGTTTTCCATTTCCTTGATTATTTACATTATCTGTCATTCCTTTGATCATTCAAGATGTCCCTGGAATGATTGTGATCTCCATCAAGAGATGTGTCTCTACCATTCAGACACTCCTTTGCATAATGGCCAAACTTATTGCAACCAAGGCATCTGCCTTTCCTTCCACCCTTAGATCCAGACATCCCAATGAAGTCATCTTTAGGTAGGCCATCAAAAACTTCTGTTGTACTATTCTGATAATATTCTCTACTTCAAATTCACCATTGGTGAATTTGAAGAGGGATGAGGAATCCATTGATCCTTTTATCCTTTCCCAACTGTCTTCGGTGATTTCTCTTTCACTCTTGCTTGGGAATTTTGTTCACCTCAGCTATGATACCATGTTAAATTTTAGGTATGTTCTATGCTTAGAGAAATTTATTTCAATTTTCACAGTTAGCTCAATATCTTTTCCAGATTAGCAATCACATTAGAATTAGAGTAAACTCCAGACAAAACATAAACATAAATCGCATAAGTCAAGCCAATACAAGAGGACACAAGATGTGGCGCTTGCGAGGGACAAACCCCAATGTGGGGAAACATTTGATCAATTCTTCTTATATGTTCTTCAATAGTTCAGCAGATAGAGAGAGAGATATTACGTTTAGAATAGAAGTCAACACTTTGACTTATCTAGATAAGAGCATAGATCATCTCTAAGAAGATGATACATGAGATCTGTTAAATACATGCTACTTCAACAGATTCTCTAAGGTGACTCCTTCACCTATCATTGTGCAGCATTTCATCATCATGTTGCACCATGCTGCACCCATCATCACTATGCTACATCTCATCATGCTTCATTAATCATGAATGTACCCATCATTGTACTGCATTATGTGCCATTGCTGGACCATGTTGCCATACTGACCTATGTGTTGGCTGCATCTTGCTTGCTTATTGTCCCTAGCTTGCTTGTTTTCCCTAGCATGCTTGTTGTCCTTTGCATGCTTGTTGTTGCGTGCTAGCTATCCCTTGCATGCTAGTTGTAACATTGCATGCTTGGTACAGTTGCTGCTAAGTACCATACAACTGTCTGAATGTTAGTTACTTGTCCCTTGCATGTTGCTCTCCTTCGGAGACAGATGCTCTGGCTGTTTCGGTAGTTCCGGCAATTCCGGAAGTTCCGACTGTTCTTGATACTTCCGATAGTTTCGGAAGTTCTAAAAATTCCAACTGTTCCCGGTAGTTTCAGCTTCTTCCCTCTGCGTCAACTTTCCAGCCTGTTTTGGTAGTTCTTTCCAGTTTCGGCAATTCTAGTTGTTCCCATCAATTCCGAAACGTTTGGCAATTCTAGCTATTCCTAGCAATTCCTTTAGTTCCATATTTTCCTGACAATTCCCAGTAGTTCTATATTCTGCCCTCTACGTCAACTTTCCAAGTTGTTCCCGGCAATTCCAGCTATTCCCGGCAATTCCGACAGTTCCGGTAATTTTGGAAATTCTCTACAGTTCTGGCAGTTCTGTCATTTCCGACAATTCCGGCTATTTCAGCTATTTCGGCTATTCTTGGTGGTTCCAGTGATTCCCAACAGTTCTGGCAGTTTCGACAATTCTGGCTATTCGTAGCAGTTCCGACTGTTCCATCTTTTCCCATCAGTTCCAACAGTTCCGATTTCTGCCCTCTGGATTAGGGCAGTGTTATGCCTTAATATCTCTCCTCGTGCTAAAACCCAGAGACAAGTAGAGAGGAAGAGATCCCAAGTGTGTTGAAATGACTTGAAAGTCACCTCTATTTATACTAAAATGTTGAGCACAAGTGGGGTTTATTTGGTTGCTGGCCGACCTTGACGAATTGTCCCATAAAACAAACAAATTCATATCTCCATGAATACTTATCGGAATCGGATGATATTTAGATCAATCCTACACCTCTCGATGAGAGGGATCCAAGAAAAATATCAGCTTCCATTAATAAGATGACCCACATGCAGTTTGGCCCTAGTTTCCAATTTTAACACATATCGATCCATAAGGATAAACAAATAATCAAACAAGTTAATGTGGCTTGAATTCCATAATAAAAAGAGGAAATGCCTTACACATAGATCCCTCTAAAAACCCTATGAATTAGTCTCACCAAAGTGAGAAAATTGCCTCACAGATGATACCACTCTTAATAAATCCAAAATGTTAATGCAAATTCTTTAATTTTTAAAATAATCCCTGATGAAACGCATGCATCACTGATATGTTTACAACTTGTTATTTGATAAAAGTTAAAATTTCCTATAAAAATACCCAGATGAGACACGTGGCATTTGGAATCCATAAGAGTAATCTTATGCGACATGGAAGCTTCCTTACATGAGAAAAATGATGAGCAAATGCAAACATGATTATGCAATATAAAGCAGATAGGTTAACCTGATCACAACATAGAGGAGGATAAGAAACATGCTTGACAAAGGGATCCATAACACATTATGAAATAAATGTCACATGGATTTATAAACAATTGAAATGAGCAACATACCACACAAACTACTTCATCTGCATATTCTACATATCACATATGTTCACCTACAAATTGAACCAGATGACTAATGACTTCAAACATTGATTCAAAGAAAAGAAGAAAATCCATCCGTGATGTACCCATGACTCAAACTAAGTTCCCATACTTGTGCTTGACCCATAATCGCTAAGGAAGGTGACTTCGCATATTACAGTATGTAAAACACACACAAAGAAACAATTTAATGCATAAAACATGGTGTGATGGGCATGAGGCACAACAAGAAAGGTGGATAATGGGTGTGTAACACGTGGAAATATGTCAAATAGTTCACTCCAAATCATAAATAATTCATAAACATAGTTCACTCCAAATCCTGAATAATTCATTAAGCAAGCTAATTCACGTTGCTCGATGAGCCCATGTAGTATAAACTAGCTGGTTAGCTAAATATTAACCAAGCCAATGATGCTTAGCTGTATTTTTGGATGATCAGCCACACTAAAACTAAGACATAACCTAGAATCCCTCGGGGGGAAATAATGGGGAATATTGTGAGAGAATGATGATTACATTCAATGGTGGCTTGCAGTAAAAAACAAGCTCATATAGCTTCAAGCAAGGGCTTACAGGGTATGGAGTGAGCTATAACAAAAGTATGTAGATGATATATGATTAGTTCAAGTATATGAGGTAATAGAGGAGTAGAGGTGAGTAGGTGCTCAGTGTTAGGGTACCCCACAGGAAGCTACAAATGGTGTAAGTCTTCTAGTTGTGATATTAACATAGCTAGCATATTTTATACACATCAAGATCATGCCTATAGAGGATATGGTTGTCTATATAGTAGATTAGATGAGATGCGGAGATGCATGCATCGAGAGTGTTTTACAGATGCTAGATAGAGAGCCATGTAGAGGAGATGTAGATCTAGATAAGGCATGAGAAAATGACACACCTACCTAAAATCACGTACATAGGCTCAAGGTAGCCAAAAGTACTAACTTATTGTATGCGAATGTGATATGCATTTTTTCTAGAGGCCTAGAGGAAATTGAGAATTTACATGGAGGGCATAGATATTTTGTTGGCTTAGAGGGAATCACTAGGTAAGCAAGAGGCTAGGACTCTACAATATAGGGTGACTCAGTTGGAGGAAGAGAGATAGGCAAGTGATCTTTTAATGATGGAAGTTGTGATAGAATAGAGATATATCAAGCTACAAGACCTTAGATATGAGTTGGCTATGAAATATGCTACAATTTGAACACTTACCACTCAGGTAATCCAACTATTACTAGAGGGATACTAGCTATAAACATGTTGCATCTAGTTGTAATGATATTATGATCATGTAGCATAGTTCGTTAGGCACAAGATAATGGTAGGTCCAATAAAGGGTATTAATATAGGGCCAATCATAGACATATCATCTCCATAGTTTCCCACTATAGATAAGATACCACAGGGGATACAACTTCATAGGATTAGGTAGAGAGATGATACAATAGATATTATGGTATAGGTCTAGCTCAACTAACAATAGTGATAATTGAGAGGGATATGTGGATTTATTACTTTTGGCTATATTTAGCTACAACTAAGGCATATGTAGAGAGATTACGAACTAAGACCAAGTATAGGAAGATAGCATCCCAGACAATTGGGAGTGATATAAGGAGACCAACTCTTGTAGGTCTTACAACACCACCTAGCACTGTGGTGTGGTCCTTAGATATCATAAAGATATAAAGGATTGTTAGAAAAAATATAGAGGGACCTACTCTACAATGTATAGCAATGCCCATGCCTCCCAAAACTCATATGAAGCATTAGTTTGAAGGATTCAATTACCATTACTAGGTCTTTTGACAGGAGGACAATTTTGCACCATTTGTCTTATATTCCTTACAATTGTTGTACAATTTTCATCCCATCTAGTACTCTTTTTCTTTAGTTGTTTTTGGAGCATTTCCCTATTAGGAATTCAATTTTTTTTAGATTGGATGAACTTATTAGGACTTTCATACAAACAAATATCATGTTTTTTCATTTTTTCTACGAAGAGTGTGTTGTACATTCTCTTCTTCATTTTCACTGGTTATGAAAATAGAATAGATATATACAAGAAGAAATTATGAATCACTCCCAAAAATAGAATCCATATTCCTAAAATCTTGGAGCATTATTTATGCCAAATGGAATTACTTTCCATTTCTATGCCCTTGTAATGCTGAAAAAGTTGTCTTCCATTCATCAACACATTTTCTTATAATATGATGGTCTAAGTGGAGATTTTATCGACACCAAAGCTTAGTATTATTGTTATCAATCTGGAAGGGAAGTGGGCTCTATTATAGCTACTTAGTCCCACCTTATGATATCAAACAACATGCAAATAAGGCCAACAAAAATTGCCAGATATGATGCAACATGAAACACAATCCAAGAACTAACATATTAAATTCACCACCACAAGTACTTAATTGTCTTGCAGCGAACCGAAGGAATATTTAAAATTATGGGCTATTTAAGAATATCTAAAATAAAATGATCACCTAAAGTTATGAGAAATCCCACTTCATATCCTTATGAGCATAAAATAGGAGGAATTATAGAAATAAATGTGCGATTTTAGTTATATGAGGAGAATTTCAATTAGTTAAAAAAATAAAAATGAGCCATACATTGTCTGTTTGTAGCACTAAAGAATGTTTTTATCAATGAAAAAATCATGTAAACTTGAATTTCATTTTTCAATGAAAAATATCTCCTAAGGCGCTTTGAGAAACTCATTTCCATTTCCTAGGATTTGAATTTTTTAGTTACTTGAGTTGTTATAGTGCAAGCTAATTTGAGATATAAATATTATTCTTTCAATTATTTTAATTAACTAAGTTTTTTTAAGAACCTCTATTCTTTGTTGTAATATTAAAAATTAATCCTATAAAATAGGTAAAACCTGCCAATAAGGGGTTTCACTAAATGTTAATCCATTCACAATGATTCCATCCCCGTTGTGGTTTGCACCACAAATATGGCACAGGTTTTGTCAAATGAAGATAGGTACTAGTCTTGGGCTCTTTTGGCATAACAAAAACCCTCATTCTCATCATCTATGCTAAAGTAATGTTGTATAGGATTTTGAATTAAAGTCCTCTATTTTCCCAACAAAATTCTTGCATATATGCAATGTTATAAAACTAAATTGTGTCTCTTGCAAATTTCCTAGAGTTTCTAGTACATTCCCACATGTTCAAGAATTCACTAGTATCTCATGATCCCATCATGAAGCTTCAACATCCTACATATTAAATAATTGTTTCCAAATGTGGATAAATGAACTATGATAAAATATGGATCATGGCAACCTAACAATTGAACCACAACCAAAACAAAGTTGATTTTTTAGAGTTCACCTTGTGAGAAAAAACATTTAATACATGAATTACATACTTCTACTTTCATAAAACAAAAAATAAAGCTAAAATAATTTTTAAGAGCTAGGTTGTCAAGATACATTATTGCAACAATAGATGCAGGGATGGATAAGGACGAGAATGTCTACAAAGACAGGGCCACCAATTTTGAAAATGAGGTACCCGTGTACATGGAAATGCATCATGAAATAATCATATATAAACAAATTCATAAACCTAACTATAACTGTAATTGATATTTATATTACATGAAATTGGAAAGAATACATGCCACCAAAAATCTTGCTCAACCAACAAAAGGGAAAAAACTGAGAAGTGTCAGGAGAAGATTATGTTAGGACATTATTCAATGCTTGTTAGGAAAAACCAAAGACACAATAAAATATGGCTTGAAACTAATAAAGGAGAAGATGCATTAAATCATAAATGATGTTAGTCCTATAGAACCTACATCTTAAAGGAAACAATACTAAACAAACTTGTCAAGAATAATTATGAAAATATGAACAAGTGAATCTAAGAAAATTGGAAGCTAGTGTCCAAAATGAAACCATTCTCATCACCAACATGCTTCATAGGATTTTAACTGATCAAGGATAAAAAAAAATATCTAGGGACATGGTAGACCTAAAGGATTTGGTGGATTTCAAGACTTTTATTTCAAATGATGATGGAACTACTAATGAAGACTATCATTGAAGGGAATTTCTCCTCTATTCACATGGAGAAAAGATTGATACGAAAATATACTAAATTGTTATCAACTATACCATCTACTTCCAGATAAGTTTACACTTCAATCAATTATTGATGTATATCCTCTCTCTATAATTATCAATCCCAAAGGTCAAGATTGTGTCTTTGTTGACCAACAAACTGGTATTAAAAAAACTATAACAACCCTTTTTTGGTTTTTGGAAACAATGGGACTCCATGTTATCATTGGCTCGTTTGTTAAATGGAAAATAAATTGAGGCTTACCATTTTCTTGTCTCTTTCCTGGACTCATATCTATGATGTATGTTTCCTGGGCTCGTATTTGTGATGGTAATAAATTATAATGAAGAATATGCAAATCCCCTGTATTACATTGGAATATTTATTGGATAGTTAGTATCTTCGTTGGATATGAATAAGTTAATGTTTTGGTTTTGCATTGAATCTATGTATCTTATTCTAATGAATTGTTTCTTTATGCTTTCTCTTATATTTGCAATCATGTAGGAATGTGTAGAAATAAGGATATTTATGGGACAAGCAATCATGTAGGAATGTGTAGAAATAAGGATATTTATGGGACAATAATTATAGTTGTTTTGTAGTCGGAAAAGATTGTCTTTCCATACATTAAACAAGATGAGCTGCGGGGCAGCTAGTCCCTACCCTGTGAATAGTTGGTTAAGCCAAAGCCCGCAGCGTATCTCGTCCACCCTGTTCTTGTACTCCCCAGTCTCCACATTAAAGCCTGTTCAACAAAAACACCAAAAGGTTACATATTGCACCTAGTTAGTATCTAATTGCTCAATAATAAATACTAGCAAGCCATAATCAGATTCAGAATGGTACAGAAAAGCTAAGTAAGGCAAGAATGTCAGAGGCTTGACCAAGCATGCATATCATACATATCATGTTTCATAACAGATGATGATGATGAAAATTGACATCAAAAGTTATGATTAAATCACTGAAACAATAAAATACAGAAATTCTCTAGCAAATAATCCTTACGCCCATCTCAGTAATGTGCTTTTCCTAGAAATAGCAGATGACCCAAATAAACTGACCATCAAGATTCACTACCAGATATTCATTGATAGATATTTCTAAATAGCACAGGGTATTAATTTTTTAAATGTTTTTCAAGAAAAATAATAGCTTCAACTCCAAAATTTTACATTGTAGAAACTGTACTGAATAGTTTTTAAAATGCTTCCATTTTGTGTTGCAAATATAAAATGGTCTCTGCATTCCGGAGTCTGCATACTCAGACAAATGGGAAACAATCTCCAAAGAAATCAAGTTATGTACTATGGCAAGCAAAAAAATAAGCCATCCAGATTCCAGACATATCTGATATAACTATTTGCTAAAACCATCAACATACTTGCCTCCGTCAGTTTCCGTCAGTTTAAGGACAACACTAAGACATGTTCAATTCAGCTGATAGAAAAACCAAACTCTTGCAATTGACAATCCCACATTAGTGACACACAAACTGCTTAAGAAAATCTAAGTAAGGCAAGAATGTCAGAGGCTTGACCAGGCATGTATATCATACATATCATGTTTCAAAACAGATGATGATGATGAAAATTGACATCGAAAGTTATGATGAAATCGCTGAAACAATAAAATATAGAAATTCTGTAGAAAATAATCCTTATGCCCATCTTAGTGTTGGGGAATTTTTTTGGTAAAATCCCAAAAACAACAAAACTCACACACAGAGACAATGCTCTGTTTTTCTCCACAGGATCATTAACACAGCGGAAACAAATCATAATTTCTGAGCAACAAATAGAGTTTTCACACACCAAGGATTTCTATTAATTAATAAAAATTGATAAAAAATTCATCCTCTTTTTCCAGAGGGATTCGCCAAGAATTTCAAAAGAGATTACTTTGTCTCCTTTTGAAGGGATTTACACTGCTCTGTGTAAATTTCTCATTTACATCCACTGCTGTAAAACAAAAATTACATATACTGCTGCTGCATGCTCTTCTTCTTTTACTTCGCACTACTGTGCCTATTTCTCACTTACATTATATTTACACTGCTGTGTATCTTTTCATACGCGCTGATGCGTTCTACACATCTCATACTCTTTCCCTGTTGCGCTTCTGCAATCTCTTTGCTTCGCACTGCTGTGGGTACCTCTTAAAATTACATTGTCAACACAAAACCATTACATATATATATATATGATAACAATTTTTTTTTTACATCATTTTCACTTGCCATGCTGCCGTAAAATAAAAAACAATAAAATTAAATGCTTTTACCAACCTTTACGTGTGCCCATACTCCCGCTCATAGAAAATGGTAAAATTAAAGACTTCACCAAAACTTACCAACCCACAGTAAATTGCATTTACTGTTTTACTAATGCTCATAGAAAATGGCGGTAAAGAAACTTTTACTTCACGTCAAATTTATTTGCAGCAGGCCTGTACTTCAATCATTGACTTCAATTGGATCGCATCGCACAATCACAATTTGCGGGAAGAAAAGTGGAACACTATTATATTTGTGCGATTTGTGATTTGCGATCGGATCGCATCGCACCATCGCAATCGCAAAAATCAAGTGAACACAACGGAAGCTCCAAACATATATGCGATTCGCGATCTGCAATCTCATCGCATCGCATGGTAAGAACTGCAGTTGAAATTACAATTTCAACACTCCCCTTTAATTTCAACTGCTGGGTTATTAACCATATCCAGACGCTTCCTTAAAAACTCAAAGCTTTTTTGATCCAATGGCTTGGTCAGAATGTCCGCGACCTGTTCCTGAGTGCTGCAATGTTGTAAAATGATTTCTCCATTGTTCACCAATTCTCTGATGTAATGAAACCTTGTATCAATGTGTTTCGTTCGTTTGTGAAACACAGAATTCTTGGACAATGCAATAGCTGAGCTATTGTCACAAAAAATCATTGTTGCTTTTGCGTACTCTTGGCCTAAGCTCCTTAACATTCTTCTCATCCAAACTCCTTGACATGCTGCTGTTGTAGCTGCCACGTATTCTGCCTCTGTTGTAGACAACGCTACAATAGGCTGTTTCTTAGAAGCCCATGAAATGGCTCCTGAACCCATGTGAAAGACATAACCAGAACTGATTTTCCGATCATCTACACTTCCAGCCCAATCACTATCAGTGTACCCAATTAAATCTGAATATTCTGAGACAGTATATAAGATGCCAAATCTTTTAGTGCCTTTAACATACCTCAGAATTCTTTTTGCTGCTTGCCAATGTGCTTCTTTTGGCCTCTCCATGAATCTGGAAATTAAACTAACATCAAACATTATATCTGGCCTAGTTGCAGTTACATACATGAGGCTGCCAACTATGCTCTTGTACAAGCTAGGATCAAAATCCTTGCTGCTGTCCTCTTTGCTGAGTTTTAATCCCATTACTGTGGGAGTGACTGCTGCCTTGCTGTCTTGCATATTAAATCTGCCCAACACTTCATTTACATACTTTGCCTGTGAGATAAAAATCCCATTTTCATTTTGATCTACTTCTATTCCTAAGAAGTATCTCAGCAAACCCATGTTAGTCATTTCAAATTCTTCTTTCACGACTGATTTGAAATTTTTAATGAGGTAGTCATCATTACCTGTAAAAATCACATCATCAACATATAACACAACAATTAAAATCTTACCATCCTTTTCTTTGATGTAGACGGTGGGTTCTCCCTCACACTTTGCAAATTCATTTTCCAGTAGATAGGAATCTATCCTATTGTACCACGCTCTTGGCCCTTGCTTCAGCCCATAAAGAGCTTCCTTCAATCTGCATACTTTGTGTTCTTGGCCTTTCTTCTCATACCCTGGAGGTTGTTCAATATAAACCTCTTCCATTAATACTCCATTCAGGAATGCTGACTTCACGTCCATTTGGTAAACTTTCCACTTGTTTTGAGCTGCTATGGATAGCATTGCTCTCACGGTTTCCATTCTTGCAACCGGTGAGAAAGTTTCCTCATAATCTCTCCCATACTGCTGCTTGTATCCCTTGACAACCAGCCTTCCCTTGTGTCTTTCAATCTTGCCTTCAGCATTACTCTTGGTCTTATAGACCCATTTAACTCCAATGAGTTCCTTACCTTTTGGTAGCTCAACCAACTCCCATGTCTTGTTTCTTTCTATGGCATTCATTTCCTCATCCATAGCTTCTATCCATTTCTTATCGTTGATTGCATCTTCGAAATGAATAGGATCATCAGCATGACAATACAAGGCAAATAAGGTATTCATTCCTTCATCATAAATATCACTTAAATTTCTGAATTTCTTACCTCTTTCATTCGGTGTGCAAGTGCTTGAAGATGCACTTGAACTTCCACTTTGTGGTGTGCTTGGATAAGCACTCTCATTTCTCCTCAAGGGTGTCGCTTGCTGCCCTTGTGTTGGAATTGCTATTTGGGGATGCGATTCAGCCACCTCTTCATCATCTTCATCATGAGACAAACAGTTTTTAACATTCACTGTTTTCTCTATGCTTCCATCCCAAGCTTCCTCCTCAATGAATTGAACATCTCTGCTCACAAAAAACTTCTTGGTGGATGGGATATACAACCTGTAAGCTTTGGATTCCTCACTGTATCCAATAAAGATACATTTCTCCCCTTTGCTATCCAACTTCCTCCTTAGCTGATCTGGAATGTGTGCATAAGCCACACATCCAAAAACTTTCATGTGGGTGACTCCTTGCTTTCTCCCACTCCATGCTTCTTCAGGCACTTTGTTCATCACTGCTTTTGTAGGACACCTGTTCAAAATATATGCTGTACAATTTACGGCTTCAGCCCAATAATCATTTGGCAAATGCTTTGCCTTCAACATGCTCCTCGCCATATCCATTATGGTCCTATTTTTTCTTTCAGCAACTCCATTTTGCTGTGGGGTGTACCTAGCTGTAAATTGCTTGTGAATTCCATTTTCTCTACAAAATCGTAGGAATTCCTTGGAGATATACTCACCTCCTCTATCTGTTCTAAAAACTTTGATATGCAAGCCACTTTGGTTTTCTACAAGTGCTTTGAAATTTCAAAATTTTTCAAACATTTCACTTTTGTTCTTTAGAAAATAAACCAAAATTTTTCTAGTAAAATCATCAATGAATGTTAGAAAATATTGGTTGCCTGCTAGTGATGGGGTTTGCATCGGTCCACATACATCTGAGTGAACAATCTCTAAGGGTGCTTTTGCCCTTATGCTTTTCCATGATGGAAAACTTTCTCTGTTTCGTTTTCCCAAGATACAACCTTCACAAAGGCTGTCCGGTTCCTCTATCAATGGTAATCCTCTTACCATCCCTTTTTTGCTCAACAAATTAAGACCTCCAAAGTTGATATTTCCAAATCTCAAATGCCATAACCAATTTTCATCCTTTGGTACGCTTTGGAGAGCCTCTTGGGTAACTGCTGCAATTACTTCTTTGTTTTTCAAATCTGCTCTTATTCTGAGAGGGAACATTCTGTTCCTCGTCATCTTCACTTCAACAATGTATCTTTTGCTGGGTGGTATATCCATGATGGTGCATACATTATTCTTAAAGAAAACATTGTACCCCTTATGGACAAGCTGTCCAATACTCAAGAGGTTACATCTCATTCCAGGGACATAGTAGACATCTTCTATGGTTTTCTTTTCACCCTTCTTTGTAAATATCTTAACTTCTCCTTTACCCATAACATAAATTTTACTATCAGTCCCTAGTGTGACTTGTGACTTCACACTTTGATCTAGAGCAGAAAACAAAGCTATGTTTCCTGTCATATGGTTGCTACAATCGGAATCTAGAAACCATATATCTTCACTGTTTGTTTCAGCCATGTTACAAGCTAATAAAATATTATTTTGGCTGATATTTTCTCTAGTGATATTTGCACTAGAACGATTATTCATATCATGTTGTTTCTTCTTACATTCATTGGCATAATGCCCATATTTTACAATAATAACATTGGACATTGGATTTTTCATACCTTTGTCCTTGAGCATGATGTTGTCCTCTTTGTTGGCTACTGCCATGGCCTTGGTTCTGATTTGAATTGCTGCCTCTTCCTTGAGCATTTGCTGCACTATTGCTTCCACCTCTGTTCTGGCTTCTGCCTCTTCCTCTCTTGTTTCCTCTGCCTTGACCTCTTCCTCTTCCAAAGGACATATGGGTCTTGAAGGCTTGTTCTAGAGATGAGTTTTCATTTCTACTCAACCTCTGCTCATGTCTTATCAGTGATGCATGAAGTTCATCAACTGAAAAGTTTGAGAGATCCTTTGTCTCTTCTATGGTGGTAACAATCACATCAAACTTT
>APFE031143739.1:0-17619 GCA_000404065.3 Pinus taeda | reverse complement strand
TGGATGGTCAGTCGAACAGACATGCCAGAGAAAGGATGGCGACCTCAACCATGCTAACAACCAAGTCTGGAGGGATCTGGAAGGTTGGTTGTTAGAACAAATTCGCCCAAACAGGATCAGCGCAGGTGAGACACTGAGCTAGCACGCCGACATCGTAGATCAACTATAGAGGAGGTCTGGTCAGCGCTCAATAGGACAAACGGAGGGTGCGCTGTCCGTAAAATGGGACCAGCGCGGAAAAGACGTGTGCTTCCGCGCTGGCAGCGCATCAGATACACTGGCCTCTGCCTGTCAGTGCGGTTATTTAATAAACAGATGCGATGATTCATTTAACTTAGACAAAGAGGGTTTTTTAGCCATTTTGAGGAGCATGAGCATAGGTGAATGTGGTTCCACAACACAGTAGGGAGACTGGCATGATGGCAGTGACATTTTACTATGTAACACATAGGACAGAGGGAATTCAAATGAACAGAGACAGGGGAACTAGAAAGTCGGGAAGCAGAAATGAACAGTCAGGAAGAATATTTGTTTTAAAGCCACAAACTAATAGAAAAAGCAGAAGTAGTAATCTAAGAGCATATAGTAGTAGACAGTAAGGCAAAAGTAGAGAAAAGAAGCCGAGCTAACCTGTAGAAGCAAAGGCAGCATCGAGCCAGAGTTAAGACAGAGACAGCGAGAGTCAGAGAGTCTGTGCACTCCAGAGAAGGCTTGAAAGGTTCAAGTGCACTCCTCTGTAACGCCTGTCATGTATGAGTCTCAGATTAGGCTCATACTACTGTGACCAATAGATGTTGAGAGTCAGTGAGGAGAGTCTATGTACTCCAGAGACTTGGGGGATCCAAGTACAGTCTTACTGATTTATATCTATTGTGTGAGACTCAATTTGAGCTCGCTATTGTAAAAACTCTGCTTGAAAACATAATAAAGAGGCCACCACTGAAGCCTGGACCGGGAGACGTAGCCGAGGAGTATTGGGTGAAATCCTTATTAAAATTGTTGTGTTTATATGTTGCTTGTTATGTTTTCTTTAACTTCTTCATTGCCTGTGTATTTCATAATCTTATCGGTCCATTGCATAAAATAACACAGGCACATCCATGCACATGAGTCTATAATACCTTATTAATTGTCTTAGATCAATTACAAATCAAGAGGTATCAGAGCTCTAGGTTGCTAAGGTTAGACAAGCTTGTGCTGGATTTTTTCGTTGAATGCTAACTAGGACAAAGCTCAAATTAGGAGAAGGAAAGTTGGTTGAAACTAACCAAGAAATTGGAAGAGTCTATCCTAGGAGGAAAGTGGCAGAAAAGAGTCCCTTGGAATCAGACTCTCAGTTCATGGATAGTTTCATGACGATGAGGGCCATGGTAGAGGAAATGTATAGAGAATTTAATAAAGGTCAAAGTGAAGATTCTTCAACTTCCCAGCATGACAAAGGAGTAGAAGAATCTCTCCTAAATGACCATTCTAAAGGCAAAAGGAAAGAATAAAAGCTTCCCACACCTCCTGATAGTCATGAAAATAAAATGAAGAAATCATATTTAATTAAATTAGATGTTAAATTTGATTTGCCAATATATGATGGAGAGTTGAATGCAGAGAAGATGGATAATTGGATTAGACAGATTGATGTAATTGCAGGGTGTAAAGCATTAATTCAGACAAAATTAAGATTCACCTAGCTAGCTTACGCCTTGGAGGAACTTCCTTGGTATGGTGGGAAGGTAGAACACAAGCTCACATAAAGAAGCATGGTAAAATTCTTTCTGTCTCGAGTGAATTTGTTTCTGCAATTAAAAAACAATTCTATCCACTAGCTTCTATGTAGCAAGTTATGATGAGTTGGCAAATTCTTCACTAATTAAAAGGGCAAAGTGTACAAAGCCACACCCAAGAATTTAGAAAAAGAGCTTTGATTCTAGGAATTTCTTTAGACTGGCCTGAAACTCTCCTAAAGTATATAGGTGGTCTACACAACTACTTAAAGCACACCATTCTCATGTTTAATTCTACTAGCATAGATGAGGTATCTGTTTAGGCTACACATCTAGAGGCTAGAGGCAAGAATGTGAACCCAAAAGTCGGGGGATCATCAAAACCCACTCCAAGCAAGAACAAGGAATAGAGAAATAAGAAATGGAAAGAGAGGAAGACAAATACTGTACAAAAGACAAAACCTTCATGCACTCATTGTAAGAAGGATGGGCATGATGATGAACACTGCTGGATTCTGCATCTAGAGCTAAGGCCCAAGATGTACGATGGAAAAAAGAAGATTGTTGCAGCTATTTCGAAGGATTTGGGGTCAGACTCAGGGGACGAAACAACAATCACGACCACAGTTATGAAAGGTAAAAATTCTAAAGCATCTACTAGTAATTCTGCACAATCTACTGATAATGAAGCAAATGAGAGGAAAAGACATGAGCTTTTTCATATTAAAGTTATTTCCAAGCATCAAAAGATTGGTACTTTGTTTGATAGTGGCTCACAAGTAAACTTAATTTTTGAAGCACTTGTAAAGAAGATGGGATTACTAACCATGACTCACAAGAAGACATATCTATTGGGTTGGGTATGTGATAAAGCAAAGCTACAAGTGACTGGATAGTGAAAACTTAGGTTTTCTTTTAGGTCAACATTTGTAGATGAGGTTGAGTTAGATATTGTTCCCTTGGATATATGTGGAATTTTTTTAGAAGTCCTTACTTGTATGGTAGAAAATCCATTTTCTTTAGAGCTGAAAACAAGTATCAACTCGTTAAAGATGGAATCGAATATATTGTAAGAGCTCATAAACTCAAGAATAATTATACTCTCATAAACTCAGGGCAGATGAAAATAATTGTAAATTCATGCAAACAAATTTTACTGATGGTTGTAAAGGAGAAGAAACCCGATAAAACCAATGTATTTGAGGGTTGTAATGCTAAAAGAACAAGCTTATTTAGAAAAAGTTGTTTTAGAATATGATATTCTATTTCAAGAACCTAAAAGTCTGCCACCCAAAAAGGAAATAGTACATGATATTAATTTGTAGGAAGATGCTCCATTGCCTAACATCAGAATGTATAGGTTGTCTGCTTTAGAGAATGCAAAAATCAAGAAGTAGGTATAGGAGATGCTCGAGAAACAGGTCATAAGACCTAACACATCTCCATGTGGGTCTTCAATTGTCTTGGTGAGAAAGAAAGATGGCTCATGGAGAATGTGCATTGATTACCGAGCACTGAATAAGATAATGGTCAAAAATCATTATCCCCTTCCTTGCATAGATGACCTATTAGATCAGTTGAAAGAAGCTGTTTACTTTTCCAAGTTGGCCTTGCATAGTGGCTACCATCAGGTTAGAGTCACAGAGCAAGATGCATGGAAGACTACTTTCAAAACGAAGCAGGGATTGTATGAATGGTTAGTTATGTATTTTGGATTAACTAATGCTTTTGCTACTTTCATGAGAGTATTGAATGATGTACTCAGGACTTTTATTGATGATTTTATCATTGTATATCTAGAGGACATTCTTGTATTTAGTAAAACATGGGAAGAACATTTGAAGCATGTAAAGCAGACCTTAGATGTTTTGAAAAGAGAAAATCTTTATGTTAAGCTATCAAAATGTGAATTTGGCAAAACATCTTTGAATTATTTGGGTCATATTGTAGGGGGTGGTGAATTGAAGATAGATCCCTCTAAGGTTGCAGTCATTGTAAACTGGCCTAAACCCAAATATGCTCACAGAAGTTAGAAGCTTCCTAGGAGTAGCACAATATTGGAGAAAGCTTATTTCTAACTTTTCCTTGATTGCAGCTCCCTTACATGCTTTAGTGGGGAGGCAAACAGCAAAAAGCCTTCAACACCTTAAAAGAAAAGATTAGTACAACACTAGTACTAGCACTGCCAGATCTTCAAAGACCATTTGAGATTGAAACGGATGCCAGTGACTATGCAATGGGAGCAATGTTGGTGCAGCATGGTAAACCCATATGTTATCATTCTGAGACATTTAATTCTGTAGTAGTGAATTATCCCACATATGATAAAGAATTGTATGCATTAGTATAGAGCGTGAAAAAGTGGAAACATTATCTAATGGGAAAAGAGACAATTGTACATATTGATCATCAACGACTTCAATATTTTCACTCACAAACTAAGTTGTAGCAATCAAGATGCTATAGGTGGATGGGTTTTCTACAATAGTTTCATCCTATCATTAGATATAAAAAGGGCATACACAATAAAGTTGCAGATATGCTGTCCAAACCAATCATAAATGCATCTACTATACTTAAGCATAACTCAGTATTGCATGAAAGCTAAATTGAACAATATGCTCAAGATATAGACTTCAAAGATGTATATGCAACTTTAAGTCAAGGCAAACAAGTATAAAAATTGGATTATCATGTTAAGGACTGACTCTTTTATCATTTGGGAAAGTTATGCATCCCACAAATAGAGAGAATTAACATAATTAGGGAGGCACATACTTTTCTAATATCAGGTCATTTTGGTGTAAGTAAAACAGTTGCACAGTTGCAAAGATTTTGTTATTGGCCAAAAATGAATGAAACAATTTCTAGATATGTAAGAGGGTGTACCATATGTGCTAAAAGCAATCCTAGCAATAGAAAACTAGGCTTGTACACTCCACTACCAGTTCCTTCTCATCCTTGGGAAAGTGTTTCCATAGATTTTGTTGGGGGGATGCCTAAATCTAGAAAAGGTCATGATTATTTATATGTTATTGTGGATAGGTTCAACAAAATGTGTATTTTCATACCTTGTAACAAACAGATTACATCTGAACAAACAACAAAGTTGTTCTTTCAGCATGTATGGGTTCATTTTGGATTACCCACTTCCATTGTATCTGATCGAGATTCCTGATTTGTTGGAAAATTTTGGTTGAGTTTGTGGGAATTTATGGACACCAGACTAAAGAAGAGCACAACCTTTCATCCACAAACAAATGGCCAAACAGAAGTGGTTAATAGGATAGTGATCCAGTTGCTTAGAGGCTATTGCAAAAAGCATCCCAAGCTTTGGGATGAACATTTGTGTTATGTGCAACATGCTTACAATTGGGCTAAACATTCTTCTACACAGAGATCTCCTTTTGAGACCTATTTTGGTTTCACACAAAGGTCTCCCTTGGATTTTGTCTTTGGTAAAGACATAGCGGTTGATGGACATAGTGATGTAGTGAAGGAAACCAAGTTCATTGAACAAATCCAAGAGATTCACCAGGCAGTACACGAACATCTAGAAAAAGAGCCAATCCAAGTACAAGGGAGAGCATGATAAGCATTAGATTGAGCATAGTTTCCAAGTTGGGGATCAAGTCTGGCTGTATACCAGCAAAGACAAAATGCAAGCTGAAGGTAAGAAGCTAAAGCCAATAAGGTATGGAACTTTCAAGATACTTGAGAAAATTGGTGAGAATGCTTTTTGCCTTGATTTTCCAGCTTACATGCACATCTATTCAGTAGTTAATGCAGAAAGCTTGAAACTGTTTGAACCTTCATGATTGAAGATCCCAAAGAGCAGAGTTAGTTTCCTTCTATTGATGATCTGTTGCCTGAATATCTCAATGAATTGTAGGAAGATACAGTTCTGGACAAGAAGGTGAGAACTACATGTAGAGGGGATGTGGAGTACCTCAGGATTGGACTCAAAGGTTGAAAACCAAGCAGTGCATGATGGATAGAAATTGGGCAAGCGAGGAATCTATATCCTCACTTGATTGATGCTTGAAAACCAACTTTTGGTTGTCCAAGATCTTTTTCAGTGGGAAGGCCATGATCCAAATCAGATCCTAGAACACTCTCTAAGTTTTCATGAACCCTTCAAAAATTATGCTAAAGGTTACAAATCTTGTAAAGATCAAGCTTATCAGAGGTATCCTTGTAATGGTTACAATTTGTGATCAACGCGGAGCAACAAGGACCATTGGTCAAGCGCGCAGACCGTCGGCCCATGGTAACGCGTGCTATCACAAATTATCAAATCCAGAGGTCATTTCAAGAAACAGGGGTCGTTTCCAAAATGTGATTAACGACAAGTCTCTAATCGCATATCGCATGGAAAACCCCTCAAATAAAGAAAGGTTGCAAGCACCCAAACTCAAAAAATCATAAAATGCAATCAATATCGTTCTGATTTCATTAGAAGCGGGATTCCACAAAAACCGGTAGGATATCAGAAGGGCTTCAAGTGGTAAGTGGTTTCAACTGAGTCCCGCCCAATGCCATACAATGGTTGCCACGTGTCTGGTGGAAGAGAAAGAAAATTGTTCAAATTGGATGGGTAAACATCATGTTACTTAGTTCCCTGATATGAACGATGACTGTTAGATCTAGGGCCCCTAGATCAACGACAGAGACGTGCTCTGATGGATGACTAGATTTGATGAGGTCAACAGGTAGAGTTGTATAGGTTTCAAAGTCCGATATGGACAATGCGTTGGCAGAAGGTTGTGTATCGCGGGTATTCTTAGAGTTAATGTAAAAACGATCGTGTCAAATATGTCCAAGAGAACTGAAACTCATCCATTATGAAATAGGTGGCCACCTCCCTGTCAGGCGTTATACCATGACTGATTACACAGGACAATGGGAATTCAAACAGACAGAGGCAGGGGTACCGGAAATCCAGGAAGCGGAAACGAACAGTCAAGAAGTAGATAGGTTTTAAAGCCACAAACTAACAACGGAAGTAGAAGAAGCAGTAAGCTAAGAGTAGAGAGCAGTAGGTAGTAATCCGAAAGCAGAGAAAAGAAGCCAAGATAACCTACAGAAGCAAAGGAAACATCGAGCTAGAGTTAATACAGAGATAGAGAGAGTCAGAGAGTTTGTGCACTCTAGAGAAGGCTTTAGAGGTTCAAGCACACTCCTCTGTAATGCTTTTCATGTATGAATCTCAGATTGGGCTCATACTACTGTGACCAATAGAGGTCGAGAGTCAGTGAGGAGAGTTTGTGTACTCTAGAGACTTGGGGGATCCAAGTATAGTCTTACCGATTTATATCTGTTGTGTGAGACTAAATTTGAGCTCACTATTGTAAAAACTCTGCTTGAAAACATAATAGAGAGGCCACCACTAAAGGTTGGATCGGGAGACGTAGCCCAGGAGTATTAGGTGAACTCCTTATTAAACTTGTTGTGTTTATATTTTGCCTGTTATGTTTTCTTTAACTACTTCATTGCTTGTGTATTTCACAATATTATCGATCCATTGCATAAAATAACATAGGCACATCCATGCACATGAGTCTGTAATACCTTACTAATTGTCTTAGATCAATTATAGGTAATTTATATCCTTCAGCTTGTTCTTGAGGAAAAGAATTTGATTTTCATTGCTAGATTTGAACATGCCAACCATCCTGTCTTATACCTCCTTTGATGTCTTCAAATTGGAAATGTAAGCAACTAAATGCTTATGAATAGAATCCTTGCTTATCTTCTTGGATTTGACTTCAACCTTATTGTACTTAGTCTTAGCAGCAGCCGGTGCATTTGAAGGAGGTACTGAAATCTTTCCCTGCACATAATCCATAACATCTTTCTCTTCGAATGTCAAATCAAGAGAAATATTCCATGCATGATAATCAGACTTATCATGAAGCTTATCATCAGAATTGAAGTAGAATGTGGAGGCCATTGATTCTTGTCTTTGACTAGTGATTGCTCCTTTTAGTGATTGCTCTTCTCACTCTTTCTTGGGCTTTGTCTTCACCTCAACTCTGATACCATGCTAATTTTAGGATAACAATGATATGTTCCATGCTTAGAAAATTTTTACATCAATTTCTTTATTAGCCCAATATCAATAACTAGTTTAGCAATCACATCAGCATGATAGTAAAATCTAGATAGAACATAAACAATAACAATAGAAGACTAGCTAAGACAAGAGGACACAAGACATGGCATCAACTAGGGACAAACCCCAATGTGGGAAACACTTGATAAATTATTCTTATAATTCTTCAAAATTTCAACATAGAGAGAGTACAATGTATAATATTCACTTGCCTAATTAGAGTGAAAATAAGATTAGTCAAATAACATAAACATAAAGCCCTAACCAGAAAGTCAACACTGGTCAACAGGGAATAATTCTTTCTCAATTCAGCTCGGTTAAACCTAGTCAACTTCGGCCCACAAAAGCAAGTCCAATCAACCCAAAAACAATCTAAAAAAATCCAGCCAAACCTGGTCAATAAAAGTCAACACAAGAGCCAGCCCTAATATAGTCAACGCTGGTTAAACAAAGGATAGATTTCTGTAGATTTTGTGCCCATGATGATCAAAGATTGAATAATACTTCTAGAGGAGTTAGACTTTATTTACATGAGACAAGGTCTATATAGAGAGTTGCAATTCTACTAGTGTGCCACCAATGTGTTAGCGGCTACAACCGCCCTCCAAAAATTTTCCTTTGCTTCGTTTCGAAGTCTCCCTCCTTAAATCTCAACAAATTGTCTTGCACTTCCTAGGTACTTGTGTTTTCATTTGAATTTATATTTCACTTTACAACTTGTGTTTTCTTACTTGCTATGTTGTCTAACCACAAGATGACCCCCATGAATTGGTTGCATCCGATTCTTGCACTGCCTTGGAAAACTGCGTAATCCTAGAGGGCATAGTTGCGGGGGAGCGTCCCCCCTCCCATCGAACCCGCTCCCGAATCGCGCTCCGGGCAAGAGCGGCTGTGGAGCGCCTCAAGAGCACGCTCCCGAAATCACTCCCTGACGGGAGCGATTTTCGAAAGCGCACTCCCTTAAAATAATTTGTGCTCCTTGCCATTTTCGGGAGCACATTAGGGAGCGGTTGTGCCACTCCCGGAGCAATTTTTTAAGCCCGAGAGCGATTGGGGAGCGATCACTCCCGATCGATCCCGGGCATTAAAAAATCGCTCCGGGAGCGGTTCGAACCACACCAGGAGCGGTTACGTGGAAAAAAAATCAGCGGACGTAAAAAAAAAATAAATTTAAAAAAAAAAAATGTTTTATAAGCCCGAAGGGCATAAAAAAAACTTCATTATCACCATTGAGCAAGAGCTGAGGAGCAAGAGCTTGGCAAAGGAGCAAGGAGCAAGTGCTGAAGAGAGAGGAGCGAGGAGCAAGCCTGCAGAGGTAAGTAACTTAGTAATTTAGCTAGTCTAGCTAGTTTAATTTAGTTAGGTAGTAATTTAGTCAATTTAATTTAGTTTATTGAGTTTTTAAATTATGAATTTGAATTAAATTAATAAATAAGCTAATTAATCCCAATAAATTAAATTAATTTGTAGATTCTTGAATCAAAACCCTCCAAACATCAAACACCATGGACCTGGCTATATTTATGGGCATTTTCCTCTTCCTGGTCCCTTTTATGGTTATTATGGTGCTGGAGAGTAGGAAACAGAGGGGCCAAATTGAAGAGGGGGATGAAGAAGCTGGAGAAAGTCGAATTGGTGAAAACCCCAGTGAGGAGGAGATGGAGGAGGGTGAACAGGACCCTCAAAAAACTAAACAAGACCAAACCCCATTGTGGAAATATGTTAACAGGGCTGAAACAAGGAGAGGGGGTGGAACCACTAAATTTCATTGCCCCCATTGCAACACTGATTACACAGGTTCATACACCCGTGCTAGAAGACACCTCTATGGGAAAAGACCATGGGATGGAGACAAACAAATAGGAATCAAAACTTGTGCAGCGATGTCAACAACGGATAGAGCCAAATACATAAGGGAAGAGGAGGAAGCCCAATACAAATCAAAAAAATCAAGGGGTTTCTTTGAACCAAGCTCACAATCAAAAAGAAATCCTTCAGCATCCTCCCAAGGCAGTGGATATGGAGGCACAGGGTCATCATCTTTAAGGCATAGAACCATATCAGATTTCCTTGATGAGGGGTGTAGGAATGATGTGGATTCAAAGGTTTACAAGTTTCTCTATGCATGTGGGATACCATTCAATGTTCTTCTCTCACCTTATTGGCACGAAATGGTTTCGGCCATAAATGATGCCCCTAAAGGATACAAGAGCCCTGGGTATGACAAGGCAAGAAACGTTGGCCTTGATAATGAAAAAGCAAAAATATCACATTCTTTGAATAGAATTACAAGTTCTTGGACTGAGCATGGGGTGTCCATTGTATCTGATGGATGGACAAATGTAAAAGGCAAGCCATTGATGAGTGTCCTTGCTGTGTCTGTTAATGGTCCAATCTTTCTAACTGCACATGATTACCTAGACAAGTTCAAGACCGCCATCAAAATTGCAGAAGCATTACTTGAAACAATTGACCATATTGGGCCATACAATGTCGTCCAAGTCATCACTGATAATGCTGCTAATTGTAGGGCAGCGAGAGCAATTATTGAGGATAAATACCCCAATATATTTTGGTCTGGATGTTTGGTTCACACATTGAACCTTCTGTTGCATATATTGCAAGAACAAAAATGGACAATACCATTGATTGGTGATTGTACAAAAAAGGCAAAAAAATGATAAAATTTATTACAAATCATAGCAATACCCATGGCCTTTTCCGCAGTCACTCGAGATTGGAGTTGTTGAAGATTGCGAAGACGAGATTTGGTAGCTATTACCTCACCTTCAAGCACCTTTTGAAGGTAAGAGAGTCAATGAATAGCATGGTATCAAGTCCACATTGGCAGGTATTGAAGGAAAGGGCTACAAATGCAGCTGATAGGGGAGGTTTTGAAATGGTGGAGGAGGCCGCTCTTGATGGCCAATTTTGGACAAGTCCGAGGCAAGTTTTGGATTTCACCAAGCCCATTTATCACATGATTTGGTTTGCAGATACAGACAAACCAGTGATTGGCGAGTTGTATGAGCAGATGGACACCATGTTGGGGCAAATAAAAGATATTGTTCATAACAGAGATCCCGACTTGTATAAACTGATTCACGATTGTGTGTGTGAACGGTGGAATAGACTTAATCTTCCACTACATTGCTTGGCATATATCCTTACGCCAAAATACTACTCTACGTCTTGGTTGGGCCAACCTGCAGTAGGGGGTGGGGTTAGGACCAAACCCCATTTAGATCCAAAGGTAACTAGAGGATATTTGGAAGCATTAGAAAAATTGGTACCTAACAGGGAGGAATGTGTAGTTGTGCGCCTTGAAATAGGCAGATACTTCAGTGGCACTGGTTTGTATGGGAACTTCCATGCAATGGACGACAGAGATAGATTTGATACTCTCACATGGTGGGAAATATATGGCCGGTAGGGACTTTTGCCAAAATTGGCAAAAAAAGTTCTTTCACAGGTTGTAAATACTTCTTCTGCAGAGAGGTGTTGGAGCACCTACAGCTACATACACAATGTGAAAAGGAACAGACTCAATGAAAACTGAGCAGAAAGCTTGGTTTATGTGCACTACAACTTGAGGTTGTTGAGTCATTACTGTGATCGGGCTAATGAGGATGCCACATATAGAATTTGGGACAATCACCCAGAGGATGACAATTTGGAGGATGGCATTGTACATATTGAAGAACTGGAAGAGGAACTTGTAAGGGATGAAGATGATGCTTCCATGCCACCTCCACCTCCACCTCCACCATCCAGTAGCAGTGCTCGAGGTCCGGATCTTGTTCCTTTGCTGCCGCCACCTTCATCTACACCCTCACGTGGAGGTTCTAGTTCTGGTCGTCGGTCTGTGTGGGAGACTCCGAGAAGACCACCACGACCTCCTTATGGGGGAGACTCTCGTGGCAAGGGCCCCATGTAGATTTATCATTTACAGTTTACTTGTCTTTTTTAGTTTCTATTGGACTTTAGTTTCCATAACTGTTGAGTTTTGAGTCCTTGACTCTTGACTCTTGACTCTTTCATATCATGATGATATTTTTTGTAAACAATATATCACTGTGACAATGAAAATTTGAAGTTTGAAGTTGGGCCTTGGCAATTATAACTCATTGGTAATGATTGTGAATTATGAATATGATGTTTCGTGAAAGACTAAAGTTGTTTCATTTCATTTCATTATTCATGTTTCATTTTATAAATTTATAACATTTCATATCATGTTAATAGTTAGAAGTTAGGACTTGGAAATATCTAAGATATTACTTCTTGTAATGGTTAAAATAGCTTACAAGTACAACTTTGGTGGTTAATGATGATAAATGCTATTGAATTTTAATTTTGAAAACTTGAAGTTGAAACTTTAAGATTGAATTTGATGAATCATGATTCATGAGACTCAATATGTTGCAGTTGTAATATGTATTTTACTATCTTGTGGACATGGTTGATGACGATTATAATTGCTAGATGGATTGAATGTGAAATATGGTTCAATGATCAATCTAGTTTTTTTTTATGTTTTTTATGTCTAAATCATCATTCTACATGTTTTTTGTTGAACATGTATGTTATCAAAAAATTAAAAAATATAAAAATATATATATTTTTAAAAAATCGCTCCCGGATTCGCTCCCAAACCGGGAGCTTCTAAAAATGGTCGCTCCCGCTCCCGCTTCCGCTCCCGCTCCCCGCTTCCGCTCCCGCTCCCAAGTAACATTGGTCCGCACTACTTTGTTGGCATTAGAGAGATAATCCATGGATAGACAGCTACTGGCAATCCGGGATACATGGGAAAAAACAGGGGTGTCCGTCATTTCTAATTGATGGAGAGACCAAAGAAACTGCCCATTAATTAATGTTGTTGCAACATGCCCCCAAGGGGCAATTTTTTTGAAGGTTGTTGGTTGCAGTGGAATAGAGAAAGAAGCATCTTTCGTATCCACAATTCCTAATGATGCAATAGAAAGTGTGGGGCCACATAATGTTGTCCAAGTCATTACGGACAACGCACACATTTGTAAAGTTGTAGGTTTGATTGTGGAGGGTCATTAATGATCACATTTTTTGGAATCCATGTGCAGTACATTCATTGAACCTTATGCTTACCAAGATTGGTGAGATTGAATGGATTATTGAAATATATGTAGCAGCAAAAGAAATCCAAATGTTCATAACCAATCATTCAATGTCCCAGGCCATATATCGAGATTTTGCAAAGTTGGAGCTATTCAAGGTACTATTTTTTTAATCAATATTATTTCAAATTTGTATTGGAAATTCTTAATTTTAACTACAAATTTGTATATGATTTCTCATTTGAGATTTGACTTTTTGTCATTTTTGAAACTTGTAGGTTGCTAAAACTCGTTTTGCCTCCCACACTCTTGTCATAAAGAAGCTTGTGGAGGTGAGACAAGCATTACAAGCAATGGTCATTGACCCTCTTTGGGAATCATGAAGGACTTCCACTTCTGATAGAGGACAAAAAATCAAGTCCATCATTCTTGATGATGCATGGTGGGACAAGGTCCAATACTTTCTACGATTCACTGAACCAATCTTGACCTTGATCAGGGAATTTGAAACGGATACACCTTGCTTGGGGGAAGTTTACAAAAACAATGATAGTATGTTGGAGAGGATAAGGGAAATTATCAAAGCAAGTGAAAATGACCCTTATGAAACATTCTATTATTTAGTGAAGGTCATAATTACAGAAAGGTGGAACCAAATGACCACACTATTACACCTTTTGGCATACGCATTGCACCCTAAATACTATCATTCCAAAATTTTGTCTTTACCTGGTAGAACAACGCCAAACAAGGATTCTGAAATGGTACAACGATACAAGACAGCGTTGAGGAAAATTTATTGAGATATGGGAGTTGCAATGGAAGTCCACCAAGAATTTGGAGGGTTTGTACAATCTACTAGTAGCTTTTAAGATCCAATAGCTATGGATGATCAAGGGCATCTTGATCCTATTACTTGGTGGGGATAGCATTCATCTCTCTACTCTAGCCACCAGGTTGTTATCACAGATTGCTAGTTCCTCATCAGCTGAGAGGAATTGGAGTACATATCGCTTCATCCATTCAGTGAAGCGAAACAGGCTGGGAGCGGCAAAGGCTAAGGATCTAGTGTATGTTCATTCCAACCTCCGCCTTCTATCACATGTTCAACCAGAGTATAAAAAAGGTCTGAGCAAGATGTGGGATGTGGAGCTTGAGATCTTTGACTTGAACCTGACACGGAATGCCATGACTCACCTCAACCTACTTGAGGATATTGTTCCACCACCAGTGCAGCCTACTGATGCAACTTCCTACATTCCAGGACCCCCATCATCTATTCATGATATAGAGTTGCAATATGCAGAAGATATAGATCCAATTGAGGATATGTAAATGCATTTATTATTATCATTTATGATATTATGATCCTTTTTGTTACTTTGTATGAGGGAGGATGCATCATTTCAGTGTTTCAGTCTTCATATTTATAATATATCTAATGGTTTCAATTCTAAAAGTGTTTGATGGTTTCATGAAGTATTTGATTTTTGAACTCGAAAGTGTTTTTTAAAATTTTAAAAATATTATTATATTTATTTTTTGTAACGTACGTATCCCTTGCCATATCGATCCTGATTTTCAAAACTAGCGGATCCTAGATCCGATCAGGGTTGGATTTCACCTTTCCTTCAAACCCTAAGCTTAGGGCTTCACAAATTCTTGAAGAATATGACTAAATTAACTCTAAATTTGCTATGTTACTAGTATTTGGATACAGATACAGATCTGTATCTGTATCCGAATCCTAGTAACATAGCAAATTTAGAGTTAATTTAGTCATATTCTTCAAGAATTTGTGAAGCCCTAAGCTTAGGGTTTGAAGGAAAAAGGTGAAATCCAACCCTTTTAACTCTACCTTCACTTCTAATTTGTTTGAACTTCTTATTTATTTTATTTAGAATTGATTTCAGCCTCCCAACGTTCTGGAAAGTGTTTATTTTTTACTGGACGATAATCTGATCTTGACCCTAGGGGGATTCACCCTCATATTTATGCAAAATATACTTTAAATTTGTTGTAGCATCACTTTTAACTGCATAAATCTATTGTTGGGATGTTATTTTACTTATATTTCATTGTCCAAGCTTAAGCACCTGTGGATACTTGATCCTACTGTGTTTCCACACTCTCAGGTTGCTTGAAAAGCACTTCAAACTTGCATTTTCTGTGATTTTAATCATTTTACGCATGATATAAGTACAATACAGCAGCAAGCTAATTCATAATTAGGTCATATAACGAAGAGAAAATCAAAGGAAGATCATCTCACTCAGTATATCCACCTCTACCTCACTCTTGAACATCAAAGCCAACTTTTGTGAGGTATTTTATTCATTTTCAAGTGGTGGTTTGTATTTTGTGTTATTTATTCATATATCAGATTTAGCACTTGCATCTAGTTAACTCCTAACCTTCATCATACCAAAGGTTTCTAGGCACTGGTCTACTAACTTCTTGGTGAAGGGATTAGATACTGGGATGCCCCCCGTGGCTTTGTAGGAGTTGGCCTAAAGTGAGAGGAGATCATGTTGAGATGATAGTGGACATATCTCCTATGTATTTATCACTTAGCAGGCAGACCATACCTTTCCTAGACTGCTAATTCAAGCAGTAACTGAGCATGTAGATATAATTTTACCACTGTCATTATTGAAAAGAATCTCATTAAATTTTCTATGAGTAATTTCCCAGCAATTCGAATTTCAAATATCATTTGACGTTCATTTGGGCATTGGGTTTTACAAACATTTCGACCACTTTTACACAGTGATAAAATTCAATTTAAGCTACCACTCAAGCTCTTCCTGCCCTTGAAAAGTTCCTTGTTATCATGCTTCACATTAGTATCTTTTGAGTTGAGTTAGTTGAGATAGTCCTAGTCATGTCTTCTCCCCTATCCTACGATATAACTAGATTAGTTAAGAAAATCCCCCCTTGGTTTAATTTTTCCTAGTCTAAAGAGAAGAGTGGTAACTAGGTGACATGTCGTGACCACTTGATAGTATTCATTAGGTTTTCCTTTGAGAGAGGTTAGGATTCTTCCTCTAGGGAGAATCCAAGAGATAACAATGCAGATTTTGAATTAGAGCATATTTATGCAAATTTGTTTCAGTCATGTACTATGTCTTCTAGGCAGATTTGTTGCAGTATTTTCAGCCATGTTATATGAGGATAACTGTAAATTCTTCCCAACATGTGGAGCAGATTTGCAGTACTAAAAAAGCACAGATTTCCAGCCATCCTCTTCTTCATATATTGGCGAAATTGCGCGTAATTTTTCAGCTGGAAACAGTGTTTTAGGGGCAGGAAATTGTATTGTCCAATAGTGTTTCAATTAGCGGAAACTTCCAACAAAATAATTATTCATGTTCTTCTCATCATTTACATGTACTTTCAATTGGAAAATATACTTTTGATGCTGGAAATTATTTAGGGCAGCAGGCAATTCATTTTGAGTTATTTTGCAGAGATTTCGGTTTCAAGCCCTAGAGTTGGGGCTAATTTTTTTTCCAAGGCTGGAATGTTCTTTTATATAAAATATATATATATATATATATATATATTATATCTTATGTCAAAGTAACCATAATATTTTTTGGTGGCAATTTTGTAAAGTCCCCATTAAGCTTTGTTGCTTGAGGGAAGTGATGACACTAGTACCACAAAATCTAGCAGGCCTAGTGCAAAGCCTTATAAGGAAAACTAGGTCTTATGGCAACAATGAGATCAGCCACCATTGTCACCTCACTGGCTTTTCTCCTGTTGTTTAGTGGTTGGATGTAATCCCCACAAGGGAGGCTTCCTTGGCAAGGCATAGAGGATAAATAACTTGGAGTTTCTAAGACGAATGATTCTCTAATGGACTTGTAAATAAGATCACCTAGAAATATCTTCAATAAATGAGGGCTCAAGGGTAATAAAGGCTTAATGGTTATGGGAGAAGGTACCAGCAAACCCTTGGAGGCCAAGATAAGAGTTACAAATGTTTAAGTACACTTTCCAATAACCCCAAAAGAATTTTAAAAAAAAGTTATTACAAGCTAAGGTTTTTATGATATACAGATTTACAGCAAAGAAATCACCTTCTAAAGGTTAAGATCAACAGAGGGCTATAGGTTTTCAAAGAGCTAAGCAAGGGATAGGTCGACCTTAGGTTTTTAAAAGTTGGAGATGCATGTAATAGTCATAAATTTCTAGACGTCAAGCCTAATTTTAGAGGTAAAACATGCAATTGAAGTTATATTTTGCATTTTTAAATTTAGTAAACACAATTTCTACCAATAGAACAATAACATATGGGTGTAAAATTGCTACAGAATGCAAATTTAGACCAAACCATAACCCTATCTACCAAGAAATAGAGAAAAGAGATAAATTTTAACAGTGATCCCCACAACTAGAACAGTGCCTCTACTCGATCGGGCAATGGATTCAATTAGGGCGAGCTGAATGATGGAAGGATTAGCATAGAGAGGTTGGAAGCCAAATTTGCTTCTCTTGGAAACCCTAGAGACTTCTTTCATAGGAGATTTATGGTCAAGGTAGGCATGAAAACAAGTTCCTTTGATGGATTCTTGAATGATAAAATTTGCCAAATCACATAGAAACAAGAGTTCATGAAAGATATTGCACTTTTTAATATTGCACAAGATAAACCCTAATTTCATAAAATAGCATGCAAAATGGAAGA
>APFE031143735.1:67819-100152 GCA_000404065.3 Pinus taeda | reverse complement strand
GGAAGGAAGTGTTATACCACCATTCCGCCAGAGGCAACCATTTAACCCATTGTGTCTGTTTATCAGATACAAAGCAACGAAGATATCCTTCCAAACATTTGTTTACTATCTCAGTTTGCCCATCAGATTGAGGATGATAGATGAGCTATGAGCTAACTGAGTACCAAGACAAGAAAATAATTCTGTCCAAAAATTTCCAGTGAAAATGGGATCTCTGTCACTTACAATAATCTTTGGATTTCCATGTAGCTTTTGAATTGTTTCCATAATGCCGTGGAAATTGTACTGGCTTTCAATGAATGGATAATGCACAAAAGTGTGCATACTTGGTAAGTCTGTCAACTACCACCATGATGACACTCTTTCCCTAAGACTTGGGTAAACTTGTGATAAAATCCATTGAAACCATCTCCCAACGTTGGCTTGGAATGGATAAAGGTTGTAATAGACCCGGTGTCTTAATTGTTTCAACTTTATTTTGCTGGCAAACCAAACATTCTGCCACAAACTTTTGAATATCTGATTTAAGGCCCTCCCTAAAAAATTCCTTCTTAACCCTGTCGTAAGTTTTTAAAAATCCTGAGTGCCCTCCTAAGGGAGAAGTGTGCAATTCCATAAGAATATTTTGTTTTAGCTGGGAATTCTTATAGAGGTATAAGCGATCTTTGTACCATAATGAATCATTTTTCCAGCTAAATGTATCAGACGTATTGGAATCTTGTTGTAACTTCGAATAAGTGCCCACAGTTCTTCATCATTCTTCCATTCCTCCCTTGCTTCATTTATCCAATCTGGTTGGATAATAGAAATGGCACACAACAATGCTTCCACATCCTCATCCTTTCTTGAGAGTGCATCTGCCACCACATTTTGCTTACCTTTTTTGTAGATGATTTCAAAGTCATAACCCAACATCTTTGTGACCCACTTTTGTTGCTCTTCAGAGGATAATCTTTGTTCTAAAAAGTATTTAAGGCTATCATTATCCGTTTTTACCTTGAATTGTCTTCCCATTAGGTAGGATCACCATTTCTTAAGTACACGTAGTATTGCCAACATTTCCTTCTCATAAATAGCTTTGTGTAAAAACTTTCCCTTGATTATACGACTTTCAAAAACAATGGGTCTTTCATCTTGCATTAAAACAGCACCAATTCCATTTCCTAAAGCATCACATTCCATAATAAAGGTTTTTGTCAAGTCTGGCGTAGCTAAGACCGGTGCTTGGCGGATTGCCTCTTTAAGATGTTTGAAGGCCTTCGTTGCTTCTGGATGTTGGAAATAATACTGAGAGGGGGGGTGAATCAATACTATCAATTTATTTTCAATATGTCTTCCTGATTTATACTTTAATTTAATCTTTAGATATTGATCATTAACTTGTATGTCAGTACCATATAATAATGAGCATAAACAAGAAAAACAGATAATCACATCAAAGAACACCAGATATAAGGTGGAAACCCAATGTGGGTGAAAACCACCTGCTGCATTATGTCTCTATCTTCTTTCAAATTAGAAACTCCTTTTACAATGGTCTTGTACTGGTGCAGTCCTTTACCAGTACGCAGGCTGCAACCTGCAGAGAGCTACAACTCTCTCTCGTTTTTCCAGTCTCTCCTGGAAGGGAGCTACAACCCCCTACTTCTTTTCAAGGACCACTTTTCATAAATTTTCAAACTGGATCCATATACATCAAGTACATGTAAACTTATACAGACAGTTGTAGTAACCAGATCAACAGAACAGAAACCAGAACATCTTATCAACAGAAAAATTCAACCAACAGAAGATCTTAAATCAGATACGCAGCTTTCTTTTTACTGGCCTGCGTTGCTACGCACTTCACCCTCTGTCTCGCTGCGTATACCTGCAGATCTTCTTCTGCTAAACTGCGTGCCCACGCACTTCTCCTTTCACTGATCTGCGTATAGTACGCACCCAATTGCACTATCGCACCGCGTACTTTCACAGTAGGTACGCACCCAAGAGAATAATCACGCCGCGTGTTGCTACAGAAAGCACGCACCTGAACCACAGTCTCCCTGCGTACCCACGCACTGAACCTTTGCCGCCCCTGCGCACCCACGCATTGAACCTTCGGCGCTCCTGCGTACCCACGCAGTAAGCCTTCGGCGCCTCTGCGTACCCACGCACTGAGCCTTCGGCGCCTCTGCGTACCTCGACCAAGGGCTGAAATAAAGTCAGATGCTCAGATCTGAACTCGCGCTCAAGAGATTACCCTTCGCAGATTCGCTTCTAACTTCTCCTTTATAGATCAATCTTTTAAGACCAAGAACCCAATAAATCAGATCTTAAGATATTCAATCACACAAAAGATGCCCAAGCCAATGATCTCCTTTGCTTTATATAGGCAAGCTCTTCCTCAAATCAAGGATCATGGGGCTCAATAATAATAATAAAATAATCAATACCACGGACCAAAACCGTGATAACCCAATACTGTTGGCTAAATACCATGAGAAACCCCACGTGTGGGCGCTTAACTGCCTTGGAATGTGTGCACTGGGGTACGCACCTCATGGATGGGTAATCCGCGTATTTGGACGTGGTCCCTGCATGGCATACCTGCGGGTACGCACCTCCTGAACTGTTCTCCTGCATACTTCTTTATTTTTTATCAAAATGAGAGCCATGCCATGGGTGTTGCCATCAAGTACAACATCGGAAATCATACCAGAACCATAATGCCAACACTTTTCCCTTCTGAGACTTGCAGTATTTCTTCAGGCGTCCTTTCTTCCCACATTTCCAACACACTATCCCCGATCTAGACTTGGATCTGCCTTTTCTTGACTTACTGCGATATTCTGGGCTCTTTCCTCTTTCAATTTTTCTTCCCCTAGTCTCTGTAGTCAAAGCATTACCTAATTTCTCACCGGAGCTTTTCCATCGCATTTCCTCGCTAAGGATTGCACCAACAACATCATCAAACTTTAAAGTACTAGATCCAGAGACAGAGTTATTAATGGCCATAACTAAACTGTTCCAACTTTCTGGCAATGAGCACAGAAATAACAGAGCCCTAACTTCATCATCAAAATTTACCCCCACAAAACTTAACTGACTTGTAACTGTATTAAAATCACTTAAATGGTCTGCAACAGATCCACCTTCTGACATATTCATATTAAATAAAAGCTTCATAAGAAATACCTTATTTGAGTCAGAGGGTTTTTCATATAGTTTGGCCAATGCTGACATTAAACCCTCTGTTATCCATTTCTTTAAAATATTAAACACTACTGATGCCACTAGGCACAACCGTATTGTTTCAAGTGCCTTTTTGTCGAGAATATCCCATTGTATGTTTGCCATACTCGTCGGCTTTTTTGTCTTTCCGCTCAATGGTAGGTACAAATCTCTTTGATACAGATAATCTTCCATCTGCATCTTCCACAGCTAGTAGTTTTGTCCGTTGAATTTTTCAGCCCTAAACCTACCATCTTTTACCATTGCTCCCACTCAAACAAGGAACACTTCTCTCTTGCGAGTTTATCAGCCAAATAGACCTTCGGCACTGATACTAGTTGTTAGAAAATTATATATTACAAAGCAATGGAACACATAAAATATTGCAGAAATATAAACACAGAAAACGCATAAAACAAGAGAGACACAGATATATGTGGTTCACCCAGTTTGGGCTACATCCACGGAGAAATAGCCAGTCTTCTTTTATTATATTATCCAGCAAATTGAAGAGATACAACCTACAGTAGATCCACTATAACTCCCTCTTCACTCTCAATCTCCTATCCTTTCCTCACTCTGAATATAGATCTACATAGACACAATACAATTCCCTAATATATAGTGAGGGGTTACCTTCTAGGGCAAAAAACCCTAAATTAAACATAACTTCTACCGTTAGATCATCCACCTAATGAACGGCCCAAATTGACTAGAAATTACTAGACTTTTACAAAGCAATTTTACATCCTCCGCAAGGGGGACAAGTGACCCCCGCACCCCTCCATGTGGAAGGGTGTACAGTCTTCCTAAGGTATACATCCAGCTGAGACCTTTAAATACAAAAGATAATCAGACTCCACACCCAACAATTTCTCCTCCAATAGTTTGAGCACCATGTTAATATGTTCGACATGATCCTTCAAAGACTTGTTGTAGATTAGTATATCATCAAAAAATACTAACAAAAATTTTCTAAGGGTGGGTTTGAAAATGGAATGCATCAAACATTTCCTTGAAATGTAGAAGTTGCATTAGTAAGGCCAAAAGGCATGACCAAAAATTCATAATGACCCTCATGAATTCTAAATGTTGCTTTTGGAATATCTTCAGTCTTCATTCTGATTTGATGATATCCTAAACGAAGATCCAATTTGATGAGGTAAATTGATCCATGCAATTCATCCAATAATTCATCAATGACAGGAATGGGAAATTTATCTTTAATAATGAGTTTGTTGAGATCCCTATAATTTGGATACATGTGCCATGATCCATCCTTCTTGTGAACCAATACTATTGGAGTAGAGAAAGAACTTTGACTAGGTTGAATTATACCAGCCTCTAGCATTTCTGCAACCATACATTCAATTTCACTCTTTTGGACATAGGGATATCTATAAGGCCTGATGTTTGGAGGAACACTTCTTGGAATCAAATTGATAGCATGATCACGATCACGAGTAGGTGAGAGGCCTTTGGGAGTCTCAAATACCTTGGAATGATTGTCTAAGACCTTTTGGAGATCTAGAGAAATGGGTGATTTCGATGTCTGAACCTCTAGTGAACATAACTGTGCAATTATGCTGCGTTATTATTTCTTTAGAAGCTTTGTCATTCCATTAAAGATGATTATCTTTCTGGGTTTCCATGCAATATCCCTTAATCCAAATTCCTTTCCTTCTATAGCGAATTTCATGAAAAGTTCTTGAAAATTAAAAGCTATTGTACCCAAGGATTGTTTCCATTGGACTCCTAGTACAACATCAACACCACCCATTGGAATGGAAAGCATTGGGCTATTCAATACATATTCTCCCATGGATAGCTTGATAGTATCGCACTTTCCTGAGCAATTTATGGTTCCTCCACTTGCAACTTTCACTTGACACTCTGGTGCTGGATATAGGAAGCAACTCAATTCCTTGGCTATCTTACAATGAATAAAATTATGGATACTTCCCGAATCAATCAACACTATTACCCTTTTCTTCTTGATATGCCCTTTTATCTTCATAGTTTGAGGAGTGGTAATTCTAGCCAATGCATTACAAGATATGGTTGGATTCATTTCTTCTATTTCTAAGGTTTGTTCCTGGTGTATATCCTCTTCTTCTGACGTTTCTTGTTCCTCTTGTTCCTCCTATTCACAATCTATGTAAAACAATTTCTTCTCAGCACACTTATGACCTTTAGTGTATTTTCTATCATAACTATAACAAAGCCCTTTTTCTCTTTTTTCTTCCAATTTTTGTGGTGTAAACCTTGTAGGTTGTGGACGGACAGGGGTAGCAACACTTTCATATTTATGATTGTGAGTGGTAGGCTTCCTTGTTGCCATAATTTTTCTTTCCATTTTTCTTGCCAACCTGAACGCCTTCTCCAATGAATTTGGTTCTCAAAGGCGAACCTCATGTTGGATGTTATCTTTTAAGTCCCTATGAACACATAAATGCTATGCTCCTATGGAATATCTTTTACCCTTAAATTCAATTTTTGGAAGTCCCCATTGTGCTCCATCATTGAACCTTTTTGTTTGAGATTTATGAATTGGCTAAAAAGGGTGTTGCTTTTTATATCCTCATAATGTGTTATCATTTCATTCGTAAAAATAGCCCAAGTGACAATTTTGTTACGAGAGCAAAGCCATCGATACCATACAAATTGGTTTGGTTCCAAATATAAAGTTGCAATGCATACCTTTTGTGTGTTTTGCACATTTTCGAGATTGAAAAATTGCTCCATCTGTAGTATCCATGTTTTGAGATCCTTGCCATCAAACTTCCTCGTATCGATCTTTGGAACATGGTGGTTCTTCGATCCAATGTTAGAGTCTATGAAATCATGATTAAAATTTATTTTGTTCTCATCATGAGTTCCCTTCACTACCCTTTCGCCCTTAGTAAGAATTTCTTGTAGAAACTTTATAAAATATGTCTTTAAATCTTCCATGCTTGTCTTTAAATCTGTCTTCAAATCGTCCATCTTAGCTTCCACGCCATCCATCTTAGCTTCCACGTCATTCATCTTAGCTTCTACGCCTTTCTTTAAAACATCCATCTTGGCTTCCACGTCCTTCTTTAAACCATCCATCTTAGCTTGCACGCCATACATCTTAGCTTCTAAATCTTTCTTTAAACCATCCATCTTAGATTCTGTTACTTTCTAGGCGAGTGACATTTGTTGCACTTGGTCTCGTAATTATGATATATCATGTTTCATTTCTTCCTCTTTTTCATGAGTCATGTTAGAGCATTCAGGTTGCTTACTAGGTGTTTCCATTTTCTTTCTTTGGGGCATCAATTACCGATAATAATTCTTCACTATGCCCTTTGAATTCCTTCAAACTAATTTTTCAAACCAAGCTTATTCCAAAATTTAAAAAAAACTACACACCTTTTTTTTTCACTTTGTAGGAGCTTGATATTGAAAGTGACGTATTTCTATAATTTTGGATGTCCAGGGTCTGAAATTTCTTCCTGCAGTAACCCTTCGAGTAATATTTCTAACTCCACAAGTCTGATCAAGATTGGATTCTCCAATGAAGAATTATGCCAAATATCCCACAATGACCTGAGTATAGACGTGCTCAGTAGAGTGAAATTGAACAATGTGTTGTGGGTCACTGTTTTAACCTTAGGTTTTGAAAATGGTACCCAAAAAACTACAGTCTGTCCTCTTTCTGCAACTTCTTATGAAAATTCAATCTGATGCTCCAAAAAAAATTTATGACGATTTTCCCAAGGTGACTTATTTGGAATGTAATTCAGGGGCCTGCAAAAACCCTAAATTCCTTAGATTATATCTCCGAAAATATAGCGAGACAGGATCTAAATATTGGAATCAAGGTTCAGACGGATTTTTTCTCAAATGGTTTTTTTTTTTTAACTTCTAAAACTTTGCAGAGAGCGTTATAGCGAACATTCCATGATGACCTGTTTTAGATGAAATTCTAGAGCTTGCAAAAGACCTAAATTCCTCAGATCATATCTCTGCAAATATAGTAATACAAGATATGAAATTTATATTCGAAGTTCAGCAAGATTTCATCTCAAATGGATTTTTTTTTTCACTTTTGAACCATCACAAAAACAAAGTTATAACGAAAATTCCATGATGACCTGTTTGGAGCAGCGAAATCCTAGAATTCAAAGCTCTGATACCAAATGATATGAAATCAGCTCACAAAAATATAGAAACGATAGATCAACGCATTATAATTCAGCCTCTTGAAGGGGGAAACCTCCTTTACATTACACAAATGAACAATTCTTGGATGATACAAATGACAAAACCTCATTTCTATATATAGGAGTCTAAAGGGTAACAATATAACCAAGCCGACCTAACGATAATAATATAAAGGCTAAAAAATAACAATAGTGCGATTCTATGAGGCACAATAATAACAATAAGGGATACAATGACAACAGTAATAGGGGAATCACTAGTATTATAGGGACCTAACTTCCCCTCAAACCATCTCTTTCCAAACAATTTCTCAAATTTGGTCCACACTTTTAAGAGTCTTTCACTCATTAATATGACACTACAAATCAGAGGATATTGATAAACAGGGAATTTTGTCGTATTTTGTTTTCTCAATGGTTGAATTAGGCTAAATTTTAGTATCACAGTATTCCTATAGAGCCCCTTGCTTCACAACAACATGAGGATCTTAAGCTTCCAGTGAAAATAGTTGAAAGGAGTCAAGACAACTCAGATAAGATTCATTCTCTTTGTGGGTTCTTCTAACTTGTTAAATATACAATAAAAGATCAATATTTTTCACAAACACTTATGCTTTCATACTATGTGGAATTTTAAATATAGACAAAAAATCCATATGTGACAAAATACTAAAATAACTACTTGCCAAAAATGATAAAATAGAGAAACATTGCTAGAAATTCACTAACCAACCAAAGAGAAAAGTCAAATTACTCAAAGCACATGAGATAAAAAATTGATGATATATTATTCCTTAACATGAATATAGTAATAGACTCTTCAAGGTTCCAACCAATTTGAACTAGGTTGGGATTCTATGTGCATGTATTCAGTTTCATTCAAAATAACTTTCATTAGTTGGAAAGTAAGTTGAAATTAGATCAAAAGACCTAAACTTAGCAAAATATCCTAAGATGTAGTTAACTGAACTAAATAGAGTTATAAATTAGTTAGAACTAATAAATAGCTCTCACATGTAAAAAATAACCAATTAAACTCGAAAAATAGGATTAAAATTCAATGTAACAAGGAGGTGAGAGAAAAGTGGTAGTTAACTACTACAAAGTAGGGAGGAACTGTGTACTCACACTAGGTAGGAATATGCATGAGTGAAAGTATCCATGCAACCCACAATCCAATATCCATTGAGCTTCACATGTCATCTTAGGGGTCACCCCCACTAAAAATAGAAAAACCTAAAAATAGATAATTTTCCAAATGATAGGGAATTTCTAGTAATGAATGAAAAGTGGTCATATGTGCCTCTAATAATATACTGAAGAGGGTCAAGTTATGGCCAAAGTGTAGGTGCTAATGAGCTCCTAATGAGCTGTTGAGTGCAATGTACCCCAACACTTTGTTAGTTTTGTCCCACTTAATATTATCCTCTAGAAGTAGGTCTAATAAGTTTGGTAACCACATGGGTGAAAATTTATGCATACACATAACATAACCAAACATATTTTTTATTGTTTCAATTTCTAATAGCACTGATGTGCACATAATTATTTACCATATCCCTTGGCTATTTAAAAGAAATTTGGTGGTGTTTGGTCCATTGAATGAGTGGATTTTAATCACCTAAACACCTAATTTTATCATCCATTGTGGCTAGTTTTTATTGTCATGATCTAAAAGATTAGGATTTGCAAGCATTTTCTAATAAACTACATTTGCATTCGAGTACCACTCTAACTAATTTTCTAAATGGAGATAAATATATATTCTTTGGAAGGGGAGGTCTCACCTAAGAGTTATTCTAGGATATAACTATTTAGAGATCAATGTATTTACTAACCATTAGATCCATGAACACATCATATCATACATTAGAAGAGATTGTAGAATAAAAAAGAAAAGAATGTATCCTATTATCATTCATCCATGTGAAACATCAAATTTGAAATTGGAATCATATTATTAGATCAATACCTCAATGCATATTAGGTCATCAAACAATCACAATTCAATACATATCAAATACTCAAGAATAACTATAGCTATATACATTAATCCTTCTTATACTTACCAAATTAGGCTAGATCCTTACCATATATTTACATATTCGTGTGTGACTTGTCTAACCACAACTATTATGCTAAACATTAATATAATCATGAATATGTCAACCCACAGGGTATCATTTTCCTTTATTTTTGTAGTGCAACTCACTAAAATGTAAAAATAAGAGCAGGGGTTCTGATAGCTCCCAACCATGTCCATTTACTCATCCAAAGTCAACTATAGTAGTTGGAGTAGAGTTACACCTCCTCATTATTTCTCTTCTATTTTTGTTTTGTTGAAGATTCCTAAAGTCATTTTCAACTTCTAGTGCAATGACCAAAGACATTAATTTGAATTCCTTAAAGGTGGTGAACTGAGCTTTCCAATCTCCCATCTAGGTTTTAGTTGAAGCTTAAATGCTTTCAACCTCCACTATTTCTAATTGGTTAGTCAACTAAAACTACAATGTTGTGTATGCACTTTTTGTGAGTTCCAAAAGGTTTTATTGGATCTCAAGGATGTGAGATAAGAGGCTTAAGATGGATTCCTCAAGGAACTTTTTATCATCTTACATGTTGAAAAATCCTCTTTAACTCCTCCAATTAAATATTGGGTTATGTATGAATTATTTTCTTATGGTGGAAAACATTTTGATTTGGATTTTTTTGATTAATTGTTGTAGGAACCACACTACTTGATATCAATCCCTCATGTTCTAGATCTATGTTTTGAAGGTCCAAAAATTAGCTTGACTATTGTGTAACTCTTCGCAACTTCTCTCTTACTTCTTGCAATCACTCACTTATATGATTTTGTTCCTTGAGATGTTCCTAGTTAGGGAACTATTCCACCTTAGGATGATTTGAAATTATTTAATAGATAGAGGGCATAACCTTCAATTTAATGTTTTTTTTACACTTCAAAATTTTATTTTAAGAAATTAGGAACTATATAAAGTAATAGAAGATAAAACTAGGCACGTTGTTTCCATGGAAACTGTTGGCCACTTGTTGAAATGGCCCTAAAAGTTTTGGAACTAAAAAATCATAGAAAAAATTCCAAGAAGATAGATAATCATTGAAGAGGTGGGTGACAACAGATGTCCACCATTTGGTTGTTGTTTGATTCAACAATCCGGATAAATAATGTTTGAGTTGAAGAGGTAAATTGTTGGCTTATTGAGGCTTGACCCAGGTTCAGAGTTGATTTAGCTAAACAAATGCCAGTAATACTGGCCCTTTCGGCAACAGTATGTAGACCGCAAACTGAAGTCTCACTTGAAGTAGTATGGGAGGGTGCTAGAACCAGGTTTCCGCACCTTGGGGATGTCTAATGAGTTCAAGTGGTCTGCGGCTTGACCCTGCGCACATCGCTGCGCGCACTTTCCCATACATCGCAACTTGAGATGTTGCCTTTGCACAACCCTACTCAAGGGCTGAACGTTATTCTTCTATGTTACTACCCAATACTTTACTGATATTCCAATGTTACTTAATTAACTTAGCCTACTTGCATGCTTTAAGTTATACATAACAATATAAACCATTCATACAGGTGCGCACAGTAAATAAACAATACATTTTCAATTTATATCCAACATGAATTAACCCAAGAACAGATACACAAATTGGTAACAAAACTTCTCTTTAATAATTTCTTTCTCCGTTACAACTCAACTTTGCCCTACGCACTCAACTGTAGGGGTTTGCACCCTCAGCTGCGAACTACTAGGCCTCTGCGCACTCAGATGCAAAGCCTTCTCCTACACTTTGACCTAAGACACACTTAGTCATTTAGATTCTTTCTTCTCTCTGCTTTTTCGCTTTCTTCTCTTAGAGCCTCGCTCTATTTATGCAATCCCATGGTCCATGGACCATGGGTAGGCCAACATTACATTACAAGACTAGGGCGGGCAACCTCGTGACTCTATCATACATTTCTCACTCCGCACCCACAATTCACAGAGTCTTTACAACAATATCGGGTCAAAACTTGGGCTTTGAGCCCCAAAACATGCCTTGGGGGGATTCCATGCCCAACATAAATAAAAAAATTAACGAACACCAAAAGAGAATAACAGGACTCCTTTTTTAATTAAATATACTTGTATCACCAAGGGCATATGCACAATTTTTCATATGGGAAATAGATAATTGGTAAAACCTTAAAAGTAACCTTTGCGGATTCCACCTAGCAAAGTCGCTTCACCTCAAGAAATCACTTGTGTGTAATCTCACTAGGACCATTCTCTTCGTGATCGGGAAAGAACATTTGAACAACATATTCACTTTCTCCTTATATATAAGATTAAGTCCATTGAAGGTATGGATGAGATGGAGTTTATGAGGCTGAAAGAAACATGAATGATTTGTAAACCTTTGTAATGGTGAAACTTTATATTTGTAATTTTTCATCTCTTGGATATTCGTCGGATTAAAGAAACATATTGAACCTAGTCAACTAAATATGTAAGTGTACAATTGTTTGAATTGACTACTCTAACAATTTCCTCTTGAAGAATAGAAATTCCAGGATGAAGGCTGAACTAAGATGCAAACAAAGATGCCAAAGATGAAGATTAATATGCCTAGTATGTTCATCATTCGTTCCTTTATCTATTGTTGGCATATTTAGTGTTGCAGTATTTTATGATGTAAAATCATTCTTTGTCATGCATAATGAAGAAGTGTTGTAGAAGAAAGGGAGTTATAGCTATGAGTGTTCTCCTTGAACTATGTTTTGAGTGGTGCACTATAGGTCATTTATTTTTCATGTGAAAAGAAAAAGGTCAGACTAAGATGGATCCATCACATATCTAGACTACTTACCTAGAAAATTGTTGAATACAATAGTTGTCACAAATGTATCTTTGTAGATGGAAGTAGGTCCATAGGATAATCAATTACTGAGTATTCATGGTCAGATTGATGTTGGACCTTAGACTACAATAGTTTCCTAATTAATCTAAGCTATCAATGCTTATTCCAACATGCTAGTGTAGTCTTGCACTGCACCTCCCATTTCCTCCAATCCCATTGTGATAGTGCTAGCGCTCCATTCTCTGACTTCTGAGGGAGTGGATGGCTGCGAATTTAACGCAGCTAAGCGATTTGAAGATTCAGCTCCAGCTAAACCCTTGTCTTTTCTTCCTTGGCATCACAGACTCTTGTTGCTAACCTGTGGATCCGCACCTCCACTAGTAGATTTGCTAGGATGCCCAACTTTGGGATGCTTTGGCAAGCGTCGTCTACCTCCTGCACCAAATATTGATTTTGCGACACTAATTCGTCGTGCTGCAAGCTGAGTTGTTCCATGTTTATCTTTTGCTCGCTGAGGACTTGGATCATGAGGCTCTCCCTAGCGTGCAGCTCTACCGTTATCCCATCCTACAATAGATATAGTGTCTCACGTGGAAGGGCAACCAGATTAAAGCCAAGGACTTTCATCATGGTAACCGAAAATTTATCAGCCTCATTCGATGTTAGTAGGGCACCTTCTGGTAAAACTGTTGTGTTTTCCATCTATGCGTGCAACATTTGCTATGTTGCCAAGGATCATTCTCCAAGGTGGGTTGAAAGGCTACACCCCTGTGGGGGGCTCACCTGTAACTCCTGCAACTGCACTTTGAGGGCCCCCAACACAGTCTGGTGCTCCTGCATGAAATCTTGAAGGGCCTCATTTGTGACATCACGCACCATCTCACCGATGTCATGTAGATCACCCTCGGTTAGAGTGATTCGGTCAATGGCCAATTTCGACGGCTTGACCTTCTTCCTTGACCCTGCTTGTTCTGCTGTGTGTGGATGCTTCAACTGTGGGTGCGGTCCCTGGGTCTGCACTTCCTTTTGTTGTTTGTGCTTCCTTTGCTTCCTGCCCTTGCAAGGACGTTGCTTGGCCTTCGCCCGCCTTCGTGGTTGCTTCTTGTGCTGTTGCTACTACTTCTGTGGCCTTTTTCTGCTCGACGGCTTCCTGTGCTACTGTTGCTGCTTCTGTGGCCTTTTTTGCTTGGCGGCTTCTTGTGTTGCTGCTACTGCTTTTGCGGCCTTTTTCTTCTCGGCGGCTTCCTGTGTCGCTTTCTGTACCTCAGTGGCTGCCCGTACCCAGAAGATCTTGCTATTGTGTATCCTTTTCGCATCCTTCGTGGCCCAAAGCGACGCGTACTTCATGGCCTAAATCTCTGTCAATTATGGGGAATTGACTATCTTCCACTATGAGCACTATGGATAGCAACAACCATGCATACTGGAAAGTTTTACCCTGCTCTTGGGCTTCGTGCCAATTTTCCAAAAATTCTGTACAAAGGAATTCGGATTAGTTAAACTGGACCCCCTCTGCGCACTGCTCGACTAGTGCGACCACCAGTGCCGGTACTTCGTTGGCGCAGCACTTTCGCATAACTTTTCCTGCGAGGATTTTGGTAGCTATGCAGCCAGCTTTGTCCTTGATGCTGGAGATAGCGTAGCCCCTCTTCTTCTTTCCCAGCTTATATTCATTTTCATGGCCTCCGCAAGGGCCAAATCACTGCCTTTTCCTTCCGATATGGTTGCGGGGTCCTTTCCTTTGTAGGGGAGCTGGGAAATGCGATGAATTAGGTCTGTCGTGATGGGGATAGGCTCCTCTAGCCATAGATACCCATCATGCACCAGGCAGAGCAACTGCCTGATGACGAAAATGGTTATTGGGGGGCAGTGGAAGTGTAGCTCCCAAAGTAGGTTCAGCGATCTAGCCTTTTCCACAGCGTGCAACCACTTTCGCCGCTCCAATGTTGTTACTACCCCTATGGTGTGCTGCTTCATGAGGTTCCCAGACTCAAGGTGAGGGAACTTCTCATGGTCAAAAAGGTCCCAATCTTCAAATTTCATAGTCGACATGCGGCCTAGGTGCATGCCTTCAAACGTAATGCCATCTAGGATGAGTGGGGTATGGAGCGAACTCGTGGTCTCGTCTAGGTCTTTGGGTACTTTGGCCTTCCCTTTCCGCGGAGGGACATAGGCGGGTAGTTTTTTTGCCAAGTGCTTAGGTTGAGTTTTCTTCTTCCTCTGTGATGATAAGGGCTTGCAAATCTTCTTCTTCCTCATCTGTTTCTATTGTGACAGCTTTCCCCTTCTCTTCCATTGATAGTTTGCAGAGCAGCAGGTTCGTTGGGGACATGCATACAGGAGCCATTGCTTACTTATCCTTCTTGGGTCTTGGCATAAAAAGTGATTTGGGGATCTCTTCTACAACCTCGGCACCTTCTGGAACATCGTCCATAGTTAGGGCTTGCATGGCCTCACCGACGGTTAACTCTTCTATTCCTAGACCATCCTTAGTGGTTGTCATCATATCTGGGATGTAATCTATCACTCACGAATTCAGGGGCTCAATCAATGCTCAACTCACAATGCTCAGGGCTCTACTCATTCGCTCAATTCTCAAATGACCAAGTGTTGTTTTCTGGGAAACCCTTTATGTTTTATAGCACCTTTTGAATTTGAATTCAACCATTCCACCCAATTCCGGTCCATTAATGATTTCTTAGCAGTAGATTTTCCCAAATCTTGCCCATAAATCGCATCTTAAATGCTACCGACCACTCCACTTGGCCTCAAGTCGAGCATCCCATCGTGAATAATGACTTCAACAATAACTTTTTGGCCAACTCGCGTGGTAGCGTAGCCCCCTGTGTGTAGTCGCAGACCTTGTGACTCTCTTCTTCTGTGCGCATCTCCCATATCGCGTAGCTCTTGGGCAGAATAGTTTATAGTCCCGCGCTCCCTTCCAACATCCTGGAGTGTTAAGACTATCTGTCCCTTGGCTAGTCAGGTGGTCACACCACCCATGTGGGGCTCCATCCTATCCTCCATCACGGTTCTCGGAGAATCCCCACCTTCTATTGTTTTCGTCGATGTCGTGCACTTCACCACTTGCAACGCACTATTCTGGTCATTACACTTGGTGATATGTAGTCCAAGCCAAGGCATCAACTAACCAATTCACGACAATAGTTCTCAAACATGTCAGTATGATCATACGCACCTTGCCTTACCATCCTAGGTTTTTCGACGAGAAACTTTTCCTTTATCTCGTCTTCTAGCTTATTGACCTCTGTGTCCATCAAAGCGCTTTTCTTCCTTAATGGTACCCTTTCTTTTTCAATTTCGCGGATTCTAAAGTTTTCCCTTCAGATTTCTTCCTCAAGTCCCATGTGTTATGTTTCCTGCGGCTGTGTGATTCCTTTTTTCCGGGCTTTGCGAACCGTCGTATCTATAGGTGCTGCTATGTGCGGACTAGGCTTTGCACACTCCATAGGGATTATAGCATCTGCTTCATGCTTCAGCGTTGGAAGTGCCAGCACATTCAAGGTTTTGCACATGGTCGTATAAGCCTATAGAACCACTGGTATGCGCAGGTCCCAGTCATTGCGTCTCACATGGTGGACCGTGTTCAGTACTTCACATACTTTGCCAACAGCTTCCATGCGAATAATATTTCTCACGCTTGGTCTTATCATACTTTTTCATTTATGCCCTCATCTTGCCCGCTCCTTCTTGTTGGTCATGTTTCCTATCGTGAGGACGGTTTGCATTCATGCAGGTTGTGTACCATACGCCTGTACCCATCTGGAGAGGTGGGCATGTAGGCTGTTATAGCCATGATACCCGGCGTTCATCTACCTCTGAGGCTTTCCAAACCACATGAGCATCATCCTTCTGCATTTGTGCCAGTCCTCAAAACTTCTTTGATGCGTCCCCCACCATCCTGTGGCCATAGCACATAATGCCCATTTTAAAGCATCGAAACGTTATTGTTTTGGTACTTCTCTTTCAAATTTGTTTAGGAAATCATCTACGTCACTCAACCCATCATACATATGCAGATCTCTTACCTTTTTTGTCATGTAGCACAGCGACCTTATCATCATGTTACAATTGAGCGTGGTCACCTCGTGTAGCCAGTTCTACCATCATTCTATCTCTTCGTCCAAATCTAAGGTGCAGGAGCTTTCGCGCTCCCACAAAATCCTACCATCCGTTCTTGGATTTACCCAATATTGCTCCCGAGCGGTTATCTTTTAGATACATTCTAGATCATTGTCACTATCGCAGTCATGCACGGGCTCTGTGTAGAGCGATCCTTCTGCAGGGTCTAAAGGTACCACTATGCGCAGTGACCTTTTCTTGAAAATCATCTTGCGCTTCTTTAGATTTATCACTCCATTCATATCAGTGGCCCAATCTATTCTCAGTAGTGCAGGATAGAGATTTTTGTCATCAATAATCTCTATTACTTTGAAATATGAAAGCGCGCTCGCACCTTTGATATCTACCGTCATTCCCTGCAATCCTCCCATCGATAGGATATTTTGTTGGTTCGCCATTCATAATTGAATAAGAGACCATTGCAACGTGGGCCTGCCCATGCACTCCCATGTCTACTTTGGCAAGACATTCGCATCCGATCCTACATCCAAGATCACTTGATCCATTTCATATTCCCCGATTTGCGCAGTCAATCTCATCTCCCTTCCTATTCACATTGTGTGCTTTCTGAGCTTCCCGACTAAACACGGTTCTTCGGGTCTAGAACATCTAGTGATGAGTGCTTGCAACCCCTTCACTGCTTTGTTGTCGCATAGTAGCTTCATGCATGTCTCCAAAAAGATAGTGAGCATTAATGGGTCCTTTTTTGGTTCTAGTTTCTCTTTACTACCTGAAGTGGAGACCTCTGTGAAGCTCTTCTTAGCTTCCATGAATGTCTCGTTCGCGCGCTCCAAATCGAGCTCTCGTACCTTTGTTGAAGCCTTGCAAACCCATGCACTATCTTCAGGCTGCTTAACCTTGTCATCTCCTGTCATGATATCGCTTCGGAGGATGATGTTTACATTCAGGTCCTCCTCATGTGGCTCAAACCTCATCATTTGCAGGTTCTAAGTCGGGGGAGGTTGGAGTGTTATTTTATCGTGCAACCTCCCTATCAGTGTGGGGAAGTATTCCATCTCATGATCAAACTGGGTACAATATAAACATGATCATCTCATTGGATTTGTACAATTACAGGCATAATGCCATGGCCCTCCGCGATTGTAACAGATCAGCTATTCGCGACCGCTTCCCGATCCCATTCCACCTCGACCTTGTCTGCGCCCCTGAAACCTAGTGTGCACCATCCCTACATTTTGATTGAGGGCTCGAGTTTCAGTCTAAACTCTGTAGGTAGGAGTCTGATCCATCATCAGCTCATAAATTCTATAGGTACACTCATCATGGCCTATTGACCTACAGAAATTATAGAACAACAGTTGGGACATCTGTGTATACTTCTGTGATAGATGGAAATTATCTTTAGCATGCTTCCTTCCTATCTGAGAAGTCGTGCACCATAATGCAGGCACCGCGCTCGATCCTGCTTGTGCCTCTGATCTCAATGGCATTGTCCCTCCTCCCGCCAGGTAGTTCGCGAAGACTAGACAATGGTCCTTGTCATGTCCCTGATCTTTGCACTTTATGCACCATACCTCCTCGCGCGCTTATGGGCAAGTTGTCCTATCTTGTTTCACGCTCTGCATCTCAAGACACAAGTTTTTTAACTGCGCATGGATCTGTTGGACTCCCAAGTTAGGATGTTGTATCAAGGTCTCGTGTAGTCTCATTGCAATTTCGAAGGCCTCGGCCTGAGTTGACAGTTTCTGTTGTGACAGCAGATTCCTTAGATGCAGCGTTAGCGACACTACAAACCATGCGTAGTGTTGCCCATCTCTTAAGGTTATGTTCGCTTCATGAATCATACATTTCAATCTCTGATCCAGCGCCCAGGGGGTTTCGCTTGAGAGCATCGTGATTTCCTTAAATCCAACAATCGAATGTGTCTCTGATTTTGTCCTTCTAAATTCCCTGTTTAGCGCAGCTTGGATATCCGTGATCCCTGCGTTTGGATTGTCATTGGAATGCTTACTGTACCACTTCAGTGCGCGATCCTACGAGATGCTGACTAGTGTTGCCTTCTTTATATTATCATCTGTGACTCCTTACGCTTCCCATACAACATTTACTACGGACCAAAATTGGTCCGGATCTTCATTCCCTACTCCTTTAAACACCAATAACTTTATTGCGCTCACCATATTGAACTGTGGTGGTGGCAGAGGTGGTGTGGGTGAATATGGTGAAATTGGTGGTGGTGTAGGGGGGTGGTATGCACAGAATTCGTTGTCTTATCAGATTGATCGCACTTCTTGGTGAAACTTTTGCAAGCTTTTCCTTGCTCTCCCGCGAAGGTGAAATCAAGGGACTAGTCTCTAATTCTTCGCTACCTTCATTTCTGTAGATCCTCCCACTTCGCGTAGCCCCAAACATCAATTTATTTGTATAACCCGCTTTTCACACAGTAGCATTTTAATCCAAGTGTTCAAATATTTAACGTACTTACCTCGCGGTTCTTTGAAGAAGCGTTGTTCCGCCTCGCTATAGCTGACTGAAGTATCTATCGTGAACTCGGTGATAAACCCTCCTATAATCTAATCAAGCCAATGGTCCATAGTGTTATAGACATATTTGGGCACTTCAACTCCAATCTTATATGTCGATAAACTAGGGCTCTTCAACCCCTAAAAGAGTTGTTTCATACCCTGAAAGAACATGGTCAACTGATTACATCATTCCCCAAAAGTTCCACCTGAAAAACCATCCAGAAATGGCCTAAACTGAACCATACTAACTGCTACACTGGCTAGGGGTGATGCATACTGAGTGGTACACTACTCAGGTGTGATTCATATTGATTAGACCTCCTGTAGGGTGCAATGGGCAAGGATGGACAAATGTCTGAGACAGTTTGCTAAGTGGATGCTCATGGGATCTTCTAGAAACTTCTCCTATGGCACTTGCTTCTCTGAATTTGCCCAAGGATGAGTAAGAGATCCAAGAAATCTCCAAGTGGAACCAAATGCAACAAGTGGAATGACACTAATCAAAACCCCAGAGATGACTGACACCCTTGCACATATCTATAAATGGATCCCTCATCTAAGAGATCTAGAGGCTAGAATATTGTGAATTGCAAGGAAGTGTTGATACTTTGTATTTGAGATAAGAGCATTGTATTGTTGGTGTGATCTTGCTGTTTCGTGAGGTGAAGAGGGATTGATGCTGGGATGATGATGCTGGATCAGACATCTGGGTTGTAATTCTCCCTTCTATTTAATAAAGTTCTTCAAGTTTTCTTCCATATAATTGTGCACTTGTGAATGTTATTATTCATAAATGTCATTGTTTGTTCATTATATATCTGATTCTGTAATGCTTATGTTCTAATTGATCAAGATTCTTTGACGGTTCTCTGTTACTGTGTTTCTACAGGTACTCTCAAGCGGGATAAGTACGGAGAGGAGTTGCAAGCTCTATCAAGGGGGAGAGAGATCAAGCAAGGGATTGAGCGGAAGATCCAAGTTGGTTCCTTTGTCTTTCTCTTATCTATTATACATAGAAGAAATCGTGGATTGCTTTAAATTGTTGTTTCTAGGGTAGCTGTCAAACCGAGAGGGCTAGTCGATCGAAAAAACACGTGTTTTCTCATAAACAAAATGGCGACTCGGTTGGGGAGAGAATAGATGTTTGTTTGTTGTTATTGTTTATTTTATAAACTATAGACAGAGCCTGAAGTCAGCTAGATAGCTTTCGAACTTCTCTTGCTTTGCAATTGCATAGTAGATCAATGCTGCTTCAGTCAATCTCTAGTTTAATTTATAAATTAAACATTTGACTTACAAGCATTCTAGATGCCCATTTGGTTGCTCATTAACATCTCAAGATCATTCCACTATACTTTTGTCTTTACTGTCCATCATAGCTCAGATTAACTCACTGAAATCAGCTACAAATTTGAGCCAAAACCCACTTCAATTGTGATCCCTGGCCCATCGCATTGTCTGTCATTGTCAACCGATATGCATCGCACCTCCCGAGTCTGTAAAGTGTGATGCATCCCTATTTCTATGAAGCCCAGGTGCAATGACTAAATGAACCTATTTCCATTCTAGAAATTTGGGGTTTTTGTCCTTGTTTTCAGTTTTGTTTAATTGATTTGCCGCTTATGAATAGTGCCTCCTTACTGAAACCTCCTTGCATCACATAGATCAGCCTCCATTGATTAGGATTAGTAAATGCTTTTACGTATTTGTTCATCATTTACAATCCTTTGTCGAAAAGTTGCTTAAATCGATCTGTCGCTTTGGTACAAAAAGTGTCATAATTGTCGTTTTGTGTCAAAAAGAGAAGTGTCGTTGACTCTTCCTTCCTTGAATAGTTGATTGAACTTTTCGTCATGTATTTGATTTGATTTGTTGATATTCGAAGTGTCGAAAGAATTTTTTTACTGAAAATTGAAAACAAACTGTCGTTTAGTATTCCTTTCTCTTTTGAAAAGGAAATTGTTCAAAATGTTGCTTTGAAAGAAATATTTCAGATCTTTGCTACACTTGGTTTTCCTTTTTGGCATTTTTCACATTAAGGAGAATAGAAAACAAATACATGCATTTACATTTGCATTTAGTTTGTGTGCAAAAAATTGTTTAGGAAAGTGCATTAGTGTGTGCTCTTTGCTCTTTGTTTGAAAGAATCATAATTTTCTTTCCCTAGTAGCTAGGATTTTCATTGCTCAAAATAAACAATGATTGTTTATCATTGTAGATTGCATTTTAGGAATTTCAAATCAACATCACGCAGTGAACCATTGAAAGGAAAACCTTTAAACAAGATCAACTCTAAAATAAATCTCAATGAACCTAACAACGCTTTGGAACTTAACTCAACACATCTAGAGGTCTAGGCTAGAGACGTGTTCCGGCGTCGTAAAAACTAGTAACTATCATTTTCATTGAAGGTTGGGTGATTCCTCCTCCTTGATACGACAAGTGCTAGCACAGACTTCTGCTCCCCGTACCATCGAGTATATATTGGAAGACCACAATAGGCTTATATCCTTTATCCATAAGAAGCCGAGTCTGCCACCCTATCGATCGCAATGCACTAAACACAACATTCAGGAAAATTGACTTCCATACATAAGTTCTTGGTAATTTCTTTTTAATTTATCACCAAGGTGTATATTGTAGTTTTGTGATTGTTTTGGTAATCCCTCTGTCTAGATTTTCCAGAGTAGTCACTTTTGTTCCTTTTCAACTCTTAAAAGAGAAAGTCCATCTTAGCACTTGCCACTTCAAGCTCATTAAAAATCAAAGGAGACTAGAGTCATCTTTAGCTTTTTCTTGACTCTTAAAAACTGAAAAAGCAAAGTTGTGTCAAAGCGTCATTAAAATTTATTGAATTCAGAATAACATCCATGTTCCTTCATCGATCTTAGGTTGAGATATATTGAGACAAATCCGGGAACCACCAATCAAGAAATCCCTTTTGAGGGGAATCCTAGTCCTTTTTCTTCTTGGGGAAATATTGGTGCTCTGTATATAGCCACATTGTCCCTCCCAAGAATTACCATTGGCTTGCCAGTATGGTTATTCTCAACCTCTATGGTTCAAAATACTGTGATTCATTCACAATCGAATCAGTATCTAGTTGATACTGAAGTTGACCCTTCGCCTTCTTCTTCATTTATTTCTCCCTCCCCTTGTTCCTCTTCGCTTGGTGAAAGTAGCGATGCTAGTAACCAGGTGACTGAGAAGAAGAAGAAAGGGAAGGAGAAGAAGAAGAAGCCAATTCAGCAAGGGGGCGACCATGCATCATCAAATGAAAATCCACACATTAGGCTTTCCAAACCCAGATTTCCATGCATAATTTGTAGAGGAGACCATTTTCATCAAGATTGTCTGATCTTTCCTCAGATCTTGAGAGAATGGTCCCCCCATTCACACCACCCGGTGTCATCAACCTCTGGTGATCATGTTGACAGCACACCATCAACTATTAATAGTGAAATTCATGGACAGAAAACAAAGGTCAAAGTTCCATGTAGGTTATGTGAAGGGAATCATACCCTTCATCGTTGTCCTTTTTTGGATGAAGCCAAAAGCGTATTGGATAACCGTCTTGCTTCACCGCAGAGACTTCCATCTAGCTACAAAAAACTCCCCCCAAGTCCTTTACTAGTTGAAAAACTGACTAACTTAAATCAACCGTTGGTCGAAATCACTCTCTCTGAAAGTGAAACTTATGAGTCTATACCAAACCAAAGTCAATAGGTCGAAGTGACAGTTGACCAAGTTTTACCTTCAGAAGATCATACCCTTCCCGAAGAGAGTGAGAATGATACCATTCAAATTATTTTTGTTACTTCAGAGTCCGATGAACTTGGGGGCAATCCACCCGTTCCTTCACAACAAGAGGAAAATCCACCGGTTCTCGTAATTCAAGGGGTTATTTCTCCCGTTTACTCGGTACCCCCTCCTAGTAGTCTAGTCACTTCCTTTGATTGGAATCAACTAGCAAAATCCCGCCTTCCTTCTTATGTACCTTTCCAGATCATAGTACAAGTTTACAAAATGATCATGTCTGGCACTATCATAGATGAAGGGGCATCAATGAGTATCCTTTCCTCAACTTCTTGGAAAGCGCTTGGTTCTGCATCAGTTATGCTTGTTACATAGAATCTGTTAGGCTTTAACAAAGGAACCAGTGAACCGTTAGGCATCCTTCCTAAGTTACCGATCACTTTGAGAAGGAAAACCATTCATCTGAATGTGATGGTAGTCCCTAGACCATTAGATTACAATCTACTCCTTGGACATGACTATGTTTATAACATGGAGGCTATTGTTTCAACGTTGTTTCAAGTGATGTGTTTCCCGCATGAAGGCAAGATTGTCACCAAGCACAACTCCAAGTCAAACATCATCCCTAAATGGTCCTTTTGCATCGAAAGTATCTCTCCAACCTTCATTCCATCCACCTGATTTCCATGAGTAGTCTGGTGAATGTAACAAAGCTTAGGAGGCATGCACACTTGTCTATTCTGCGGACGAACCCAGCTGAAAAGATAAGTTTCCCTGTAGGTTATAAGATTGGTCTAACACACCATTCACCTTTGTCTATTCTGCAGACAAAGCCAGGGAAGTTTTTTGTCTATTCTGCAGACGAAACCATCCTACATAACCACAGTAGTTTCCATATGGTTACAGGAGACTCTCCTTTTCATCATGCTGGGGGCATGCAAATTTTTTCAATTTCATTTTCTAGCTTTTTAGTTTTGTCATTTCTAGCATTTTAGTTTTGTCGTTTCTAGCTTGCGTAAAAATGAAACTAAAAACCGAGCATAGTTCCCCCATGGTTTAAGCTGGTTAAAAAATAAACCCACCACTGAGCATAGTTCCCCCATGGTTTAAGCTCGTTAAAAAATAAACCCACCACCCAGCATAGTTCCCCCACGATTTAAGCTCATTAAAAAATGAACCCACCTTGAGTAAATAACCTTTGTGATTGCCATTCTATCAGCATTTTGAGCCTTGGTTGTGTACCTCTCATCACCTCCATTCTTTTGGCCGATCAATATGCTTCCATTCGGTTGTTTACCCCTTTGAGGAATAGCTGCAATGAGTGGTCTTGTTAGCCAACCTCTTCCTAGAAACAACCATGTTTTGAGAAGTTCCAGGCTTACTCGGAACCAGTCGCTACCCCGGACATCACTCTTCCTCAAAATTGAGTCTCCTTTAAACTCTTTTCAGACTCGTTAAATATGAAAAGATTGTCGAGAAATTGGCCTTTCCAGCTCGTTAAAGTGATTGGAAGTGCCATCCCTCCTGTATATTTTAATCTTTTTTGGACTCGAGCAGTTATCTCACAAAAAGTTCAAGCACTTATCTTTTTTGGCTCGTTAAAGTGATCAGAAAAGTCATCCCTTTTGTATTATTTTATCCTTTTTCAGACTTAAGGGATTATTGCACGAAAAAGAACTACTGGAGCTTCCTTTTCATCCCTTTTCAAACTCTCTAAACATGAAAAGGACCGAGTTATCCTTGTCATTAAACTCGTTTAAAAAATAAAGACAAACTCGTACATTCTAGACAAGACAGAGTTTCCTTTTCGTCCTTTTTAAAACTCTCTAAACATGAAAAACACAGAGTTATCCTTATCGTTAAACTCATTAAAACAATAGCAAAAAACTTGTCCATTCTAGACAAGAATGAGTTTCACTGTCGCTAGACTCATTAAAACATAGCGACAGGTTTGCCCGAAGGGAAAATTATAAAACAAGCATATGTTATCCTCCTCAAGCTTAACAAAAATAAAGAGGTACCGGTCAGCAATGACTGGGGAAAAAGGGGAAGAAAACTTGAATAATTTTATGGTAGCAGGTCGCTCTTGAGCATGACACTTTCACTCCATCACCATTATTGAGTCAGGTTGGGTTATTCCATTCACCAGTCATCTCACCATTGGTCTTTCACACCATCCATTTTTGGGGTTAACGCTACCAATCCATCTCAGTGTCACCGACATGTTCAAGAGAAGTCATCCAGTTGATAAACCACAATCCAGTTAACGCCTCATCCACTGCAATACCTTCAACCTTCATTTTTCATGACCAACATTTATGAACCTTGTGTCGTCAGATCATTTTCACCTCCAGAAAATCATTTGCTTCGTTTCATGTTGTAGATGTGGGATACATTAAAGCCCTCCTACAATGAGTCACTTCTTGTCGAAATCAACTCATTATCCAAGAAGTTGACTTAGAAACAGCCCTTTCAGTACTTTGGAACTTGCATGTCTCAATGGAAAGTTTCTCACTTCCGGTGAAGATTGAACGAGTTTGAAGACCCCGAATCTAGTTTCATCCATCCGGGCATATATTCAGGGATATAAAGGCATCAAATGTACACGGAAGTTGCACAGATGGTCATTTGAGCCAAGGATGATGACTCTACATCTAAAGAATCACCAGTCTGCAACTGCAGACAACTATCTCTTCTATGTACATGAAATGAATTTATAGAGCTGAGCATGGGAATGCCCACCTCAGCTAGATCATGAAAATTATATGATGATGATGTATTGTATTGTATCTTATATAGGTCACCTTTCAGCTCGAAACCTCGGATCCTCGTGATAAAGCATTTCACTCGACATCAAGATTTACGCCTTCATGCTTTAGGGGGCAACCGTTATAGACATATTTGGGCACTTAAAAGTTGCACCTGCAAAACCATCCAGAAATGGCCTAAACTGAACCATACTAACTGCTACATTGGCCAGCTGCAATGCATACTGAGTGGTACACTGCTCAAGTGCGATGCATACTGATTAGACCTTCTGTAGGGTGTGATGGGCGAGTAGGGGAAAATGTCTGAGACAATTTGCTAAGGGGATGCTCATGGGATCTTCTAGAAACTTCTCTTATGACACTTGCCTCTCTGAATTCGCCCAGGGATGAGTAGGAGATCCAAGAAATCTCCAAGTGGAACCAAATGCAACAAGTGGAATGACACTAATCAAAACCCCAGAGATGACTCACACCCTTGCACATATCTATAAATGGATCCCTTATCTAAGAGATCTAGAGGTTGGAATATTGTGAATTGCAAGGAAGTGCTGATACTTTGTATTTGAGATAAGAGCATTGTATTGTTGGTGTGATCTTGCTATTTCATTAGGTGAAGAGGGATTAATGCTGGGAGGATGATGCTAGATCATACAACCGGGTTGTAATTCTCCCTTCTATTTAATAAAGTTCTTCAAGTTTTCTTCCATATAATTGTGCACTTGTGAATGTTATTATTCGTGAATGCCACTGTATGTTCATTATATATCTGATTCTGTAATGCTTATGTTATAATCGATCAAGATGCTTTGATGGTTCTCTGTTACTGTGTTTCTATAGGTAATCTCTAAGCAGGATAAGTACAGAGAGGATTTGCAAGCTCTGTCAAGGGGGAGAGAGATCAAACAAGGGATTGAGCGGAAGATCCAGGTTGGTTCCTTTGTCTTTCTCTTATCTATTATACATAGAAGAAATCGTGGATTGCTTTAAACTGTTGTTTCTAGGGTAGCTGCCAAACCTAGAGGGCTAGTCGATCAAAAAGACACTAGTTTTGCCAAAAACACATAGTGCACGCGATCTTATCTTCCGATGCTTCCAGTCTACGCACCAACTCTGGAGTCCACACAATAGGCTTTTCGAGCCTACACCTTCCTTAACTATTTGCTAGCTTCTCGATCCACTTGTACAACTCAGAGGGGAAGGATGCAAAGAAAATTTCATGGATTTCTGTATATAAGTAGCGCTCTAACCGCTCTTCCTTTGATACTCGCGGATCCCTATTTTCCTGCAGTGCAAACTCGTGAATTTTCCTGTCCAACCACTCTTCAATTTATTTCTTTGTCGAATTCCAATGACACAACATTAGACATCTCTTATGTAGATCCCGGTCCCAGCAACAGAACCATTTGTTGGATTATTCGAGCCTGAACTAGGTTCAGAATTGATTTAGCCAAACAAATCCCGGTACTACTGGATTTTTCGGCAACAGTCTGCGGAATGCAAACTAAAATTTCACCCGAAGTAGTATGAGAGGGTGCTAGAACTAGGTTTCCGAACCCTAGAGATGTCTGATGAGTTCAAGTGGTTCACGGCTTGACCCTATGCGCATGTCGCTATGTGCACTTTCCCATACCTCGCAGCCTGAGATGCTACCTTCACGAAGCCCTACTCAAGGGCTGAACGTTATGCTTCTGCGTTATTACCTAACACTTTATTGATATTCCAATGTTACTTGATTAACTTAGCCTACTTGCATGCTTTGAGTTAAACTTAACAATATAAACCATTCATACAGGTGCACGGAGTAAATAAACAATACATTTGCAATTTATATCAAACATGCATTAACCCAAGAAAAGATACATAAATTGGTACCACAACTTATCTTTATTAATTTCTTTCTTGGTTACAGACTCGACTTTGTTCTGCACACTCAGCTGCAGGGGTCCTCGCACTTAGCTACAAACTACTAGGCCTCTTCACACTCAGCTATAGAGTCTTCTCCTACTCTACAACCTAAGACACACTTAGTCACTTAGATTCTTTCTTCTCTCTACTTCTTCGCTTTCTTCTCTTAGAGCCTCGCTCTATTTATACAATCCCATGGTCCGCGGACCATGGTTAGGCCAAAATTACATTACAAGACTAGGGTGGAGAACCTTGTGACTCTATCATACATTTCGCGCTCCGCGCCCGCAATTCGCGGAGTCTTTACAACAATATCGGGTCAAAACATGGGCTTTGAGCCCCAAAACATGCCTTGGGGGGATTCCATGCCCAACATAAATAGAAAAATTAACGGACACCAAAGGAGAATAACAAGACTCCTTTTTTTTAATTAAATATACTTGTATCACCAAGGGCATATGCACAATTTTTCATATGGGGAACAAATAGTTGGTAAAACCTTAAAAGTAACCTTTGCAAATTCCACCTAGCAAAGTCGCTTCACCTCAAGAAATCACTCGTGTGTAATCTCACTAGGACCATTCTCTTGTTGACGGGGAAAGAAAATTTGAACAACATATTGGCCTTTTATTATATATAAGTTTAAGTCCATTAAAGCTATGGATGAGATGGAGTTTATGAAGCTAAAAGAAACATGAATGACTTGTAAACCTTTGTAATGGTGAAACTTTTATATTTGTAATTTTTCATCTCTTGGATATTCATGGGATTAAAGAAACATATTTAACCTAGTCAACTAAATATGTGAGTGTACAGTTGTTTGAATTGGCTACTCTAACAATTTCCTCTTGAATAAGAGAAATTCCAAAATGAAGATTGAACTAAGATGCAAACAAAGATGCCAATGATGAAGATTAATATGTCTAGTATGTTCATCATTCGGTCATTTATCTCTTGTTGGCATATTTAGTGTTGCGGTATTTTATGATGTAAAATCATTCTTTGTCATGCATAATGAAGAATTGTTGTAGAAGAAAGGGAGTTATAGCTATAAGTTTTCTCCTTGAACTATTTTTTGAGTGATGCACTATAATTCGTTTATTTTGCATCTGCAAAGAAAAATGTAAGACTAATATGGATCCATCCCATATCTAGACTACTCACCTAGAAAATTGTTGAATACAACAGTTGTGACACACGTATATTGTTAGATGGAAGTAGGTCCATACGATGATCAATTACTCAGTATTCATGGTCAGATTGATGTTGAACCTTGGAATACAACAGGTTCCTGATTAATCTAAGTTATCAGTTGTATGATCGATTTTCACCTAGTATGTGATGAAAATCCTTTAGATGAAGGGAAGAGCATATACACTTTCTGAGGCGAAAGTGTGTTTGATTCTTCTCGTGCGAGAAAACTAAATGTAGGTTGTCGGCTAACTTTTTGGAGTGGAATGGCAAGTTTGCATTAGGAAGGAAAAAGAAGACTTGGATATAGCAAAGATTTCTTTGACGCTTGGTCCACGAGAAGTAGGAGCCACTACTGGTGGAAACGTGTTATGGTAGCAGAAAAATTGGCTGTGATAATAATAGGGATTAGATGAAGTTGGAAAATATAAGGTGAAATTGTGTGAGAATAAAACATGCTCATGGCCATGTGATAATGTGACTCACAAATTATATTTTTAAACAAGTCCATTTGTCATGATTCGATGTAATGGTCCATGGAATGTTTGAGTTTATACCTAGTATTTCTAGGAGGTTGGTGTGTTGCACTTATATCTATGTAACATGAAAAGGGCATATAGTTGTATGACCTAGAGAGAAATGTATAACATTTTATAATGTGTCCTTGATAATGAATTTGTCTAGTTTAATTGTGCAGCCTATCTTAGTTACTTCTTTAACACTTGGGACACTGGACCATGTGTTGGTTGGGTACACTTAAGTGGACTATATTTGTCGTAGACTCTGAGAGGTTAAGTTTTACATTCAAGGGCAGTTCATCAATAGTTGAATTAGAATATGATATGTTACAAAAGTAATTAGATTCGAACATTTTCAATTCGAAACTAATTCGCTAATATAATTGAAAAAATTCATCTATAAGTTGCAAATTTTACAAAATTAATTTGTAATTTAGGCTTTTCCTCAATAAAGATACATGTTACATTGGTTGGCCTTCTCACTAGTCCCTCTCTAAGCTCTGAGAAATATAAACAACAAGAATTAATGATTTTTTATGTTTTGGACAAGGGAAGGCCCTTATTAAATCTATTATGATGTCCCTTGATAGCTCTCGCCCATTTAATACTTAAAGGAATGGTTTTTTTATGGATAGTTCTATTGAATTGGATGAATTGACAAATATTCAATTTTTTGTTACGAGTTTCTCCAAATTTGGTAACTACGATTTACATAATACTTCATAACACTACCTATTGAACTGCCCCCAATGGATATCATAAAAGCACACCAAGTTCCAAAGTCATCTGAAATCAAGCTCTATATAACACGCTTGGGCTCTTATGGCATAATCGTATATGTCTCGATTTGATACTTATTGATTGATGTGATTATTCAATGTCTAAGTTAGTATGTTGTTCGTTGGTGGCTCAACGACTTGTCAATGTTATTTTTACTTCTACCTAGTCATGTCTACACCAATCCTTGTTTCATATTTCAATGGATCGATGCAAATAAATAGATTAAAAATTAGCCATTCCAAGATTTGTATAGGCTATAAATTTTTGGTTATAAAAAATATGAACAATGTCTCACAAAATAATGAAGTTTAAATTATTTTTTAAGTCAGTGACATAAAAATCAAAATTTATGAAGTATGCATATCAAGCACCGAACTTTATTCACTAAGACTCTCTCTCCATGCCAAGAATCCTCATAATATTTCTACAGTTTTAAAACCTAAGGCATCTATTTTTGGGTGTCAAGTGCAATTCTTTGGAGCGTTGTGACATTGGGTCTATTGCAGTCTTCAGTCTCGTTTCCCATGCATTTGGCGTTTTCTTTATGATTGTTGTAACTATTTGTGTCTTGGTTGTAGTCTTTAGTCTCTTTTCCCATGCACTAACTTATTATTTATTAACCAAATGAATTGTATCTTGAGTATTTTTGGTGCCCTTTAGTTAAGGGATCACTGTGGAATTGAGTTTTTTCTTTCATTTCGGTATCATGAAAAGGACATTGTTTCAGTCATCGCAATGATAAGTTAGGTTTGGCACTATGTTTCAAATTAGAATGCAATTGAATGGGTCAGGTAACATGATTTCATCTATGCTTGAGAAATGCATCGTTAATCATTTTCTTATCATTAATGTCCCATGGCATTGGGAAATCTGTTGGCACGTTTTAGTTTTAGATTTTCACTATTAACTAGAGGACCAAAGGAATATTTCTAGCAGTGGTTCTAGTCCAAGTGCAACACGAATTGCCAAAGATCAATTTTCAAAGCATACACATGAATCATCTTATCTCTTAGGATCATGCTTCATGGTGGGAAATATTTTGCTTCACGCTTTGAGTAATTGTTAGCATTTCGCCTCTAGGTGGAAAATTCTTTTAGAGCCTCTAATGAACCAAGAGAAATATCTTTCCTCACTTCTAGAGAAATTACACAGAGAACCTAAAAGTTTATCTATCTCATGTCATTTCATTTAATGGAGAACATACATAAATAGAGTGATAAAAGGTGATTACTGAATGCAGTGGAAATTGACTAAGGAGTGTCATAGTTTGCAGTAGCTATGGGTGAATATTTCCCTTTTGATTGGTTAAAGTGGACTTTTGGTTTGGATGATATTTTTTTGAGGATATCACATTTTTATGAGGGGAAGAACAAATGCTTTTTATAATTAAGGCCCATAAAATGTATATAACGATTTTGAAACATATATAAGCATGGAAAAGAATAACCTTATGAATATAGAAGAGAGGAATAATTAAAAATAAGAATACAATAAAATTCATCATCATCATAAAATGTATTTATTATAGCACGTTGACGCTTATAATCAAAGTAAGAAGTTAAGAATTGTGTTGATCTCTATTGTTGGATGTTGGTAATAGTAAAAATGTGTCTTAGGTGTTTCCTATTTGTGTTAGATATTATGAACTCTAAGGCTTGACATGGACATCTATATGATTACGTAATCTATAGAACTAGCCAACTTAAGATGAGGAACTAATAATGCATTAATTATTCAATCAAGATGAGAAATTATACAGATCGTACTTAGAGAATAATGGCCCATCTTGCAAAGGTAACATACCAATGGAACCAATGCTTCTAGATGTTGGAAATCTCCTAGAGGAATCTAAGGAAGATTTAGTACAATTTTCTTCAAGTGGAAAGCTGATGGTGTCGCCCTTACAAGCATGGAGATATTGAATGCTAATCAAAGAATTGCATTGTTTAAGGAGTAGAGAGGATTGTTTGGTCTATTATTGGAGAAAAACTTTCATTCACTCTAACAAGAACATGCAGAGAGCTCATGTACTTGAGAGAGGAACTTGTAGCCATCCACATAAACCAAAATGTGTCTAGAGAAATAAAATGTTATCTTCAACACAAAATGGAAAATTATAGATAAGTTTAATCTTGTTGCTAATAGGACTAACACTAAGAACTTAGTTTCTACACATTATGGGAGTTTTAAGGTGTAAAATGGGTCTTCCAAGGAAAACAATTTAATAATAGTTAAAATAATAAAATAATAGTTGTTATTTTTTAAATGAAAAAAGGAAAATTACCTTTATTTTATTGTTCTTTTGGCTTATCTCCGTATTGGTTTTGTTGGGTCCCTATAATACTAGTGATTACCCCATTTACTATTGTAGTTGTACCCCTTATTAATATTGTTGTGCCCCTATTGTCCCCATATTGTTATTATTGTGCCCCATAGAATCCCTCTATTGTTATTTTTGTGGCTTTATGTTATTATTGTTAGGTCGGCTCGGTTATATTGTGACTCCTTAGACTCCTATAT
>APFE031143735.1:19837-59101 GCA_000404065.3 Pinus taeda | reverse complement strand
ACAATGATAAGGTAGAAGTTCAATCTGTTTTCAGCATCAACCAAATCTATGATTTTCAAGAACATGATAATGATGATTTGGTAGAATTGTTCCTCTCTCAACCTGATGTGTCCGAAGAATTGAGGAATGATCAATACCATGCTGCAGATGAACTTTTAGCACAAAATTTTCAGGAAACATGCACCATTCATTCTTTGTAAACAACATTTCACAACATTTTCCCTATCCAATCCATCACAAACACATAGAGTAAGACCATAGAGATTAGTCCAGGAAAAACTTTGAATATTGGCACTCACCTAGACTCATCTCAGGAAGAGAAATTGATTCAATTATTGAGAAAATATCAGAAGGCATTTGCCTAGGACTACACCGATATGCACGGAATCCACCCTGAAACATGCACTCATCATATTTATATAGATAGCAATGTCAAACCGGTGAGGCAACCATAGAGACGAATGAACCCCATGCTTCAGGATATTGTTAGAGAAGAATTACAAAAACTGTTAAGAGTCAATTTTATCTATCCTATCTCTGACAATCAGTGGGTATCCCCATTGGTCGTAGTCCTAAGAAAAATGGTAAGCGGAGGATTTGTGTTGACTACAGACAATTGAACAAAGCCACCCTAAAAGATTATTTCCCACTACCATTTATTGACCAAGTGCTAGATACACTAGCTGGGAAATCATCATTCTCTTTCCTTGATGGTTTCAGTGGCTACAACCAGATCATGATAGCCTTAGAGGACCAGGACAAAACCACTTTTACTTGTCCTTGGGGCACCTATGCTTATAATGTTTTGCCATTTGGACTTTGCAACGCTCCAGCTACATTTTAGAGAGCTGTATTAGCTATTTTTGCTGATTTAGTTCATGATTGTGTTGAAGTTTATATGGATGATTTTTCATTGTATGGTGATTCATTTGAGCATGCATTAACGAATCTTGAAAAAGTTTTGAAGAGATGTATTGAAGCTAATTTGTCCCTAAGCAACGAAAAATGTTTTATCATGTTAAATGAAAGGATAGTATTAGGACACTATATTTCTTCTCACGACATTAAAGTTGATCCATCAAAAATTCAGATCATTATCAATTTGCCAATTCCGATGACTCAAAAAGAGGTAAGAAGTTTTCTTGGGTATGCAAGCTATTACAGAAGATTTATTGAGCATTTTAGTCAAATAGCTTTACCTTTGTTTAAGCTTCTAGCCAACGATGCACCTTTCAACTGGAATGATAATTGTCAGCAAGCATTCGAGACACTCAAAGCAAAGCTATCAACCACACCAGTCTTAAAAGGACCTAACTGGGACCTACCATTTCACATATTTACAGATGCATCTGATATTGCAGTAGGTGCCTCATTAAGCCAAAAAGAGCAGTCTTGTCATTATGCTATTTATTTCATTAGCAAAAATCTAACACCTGCATAATTAAACTACACAGTCACAGAAAAAGAAATGCTTGCAGTCATACATGTTGTGAATAAATTCTAACATTATATAACTGGTTATGAGATTTTTGTACATACTGACCATTCTGCCATTAAGCACTTAATGAATAGAACAATAACTAGTGGTAGAGTTACTAGATGGTTGTTATTGTTACAGGAATTTAACATCACCGTGTTAGATAGACCAAGTAAGGAGAATCAGGTGGCAGATTTTCTTTCTAGACTGCAAAATCAAGGTGAGGTTGTTCCGGTTGAAGATTCTTTCCCAGATGAAAATTTATTTGCAATTTCAGTAGTGAATCCTTAGTATACTGATTTGGCCAATTACTTGTCCACAGGAAGAACACCACCATCTTTTACTTCAAAGGAAAAGAAGAGGCTAATCAAACAGAGTGCTCGATACTCATGGGTTAATGGCGATTTATTTTACACTGGTTATGATATGATTATTAGACGATGTGTAAGAAATGATGAAATTATTGATATTTTAAAATCTTGCCATGATGAACCGTGTGGTGGGCATTTTGCAGCTAAACAAACAACATTCAAGATTCTTAGTCTTGGGTGCTACCGGCCATCTATTTTCAAGGATTCCAAGAAGTACGTGAAGAGTTGTGATAGTTGTCAAAGAATGGGTAGGCCAACAACTACAGATGAGATGCCACTTCAGCCTCAAATACACCTAGAGCCATTTGAAAATGGGCTCTAGACTTCATAAGACCCATCAATCCAACTTCCAATGGTAAGAGGTACATCTTAGTATGTACTGATTACGTGACAAAGTGGGCTGAAGCTAAAGCACTAGTCCGAGCAACTGAACAGACAATGGTAAATTTCCTCTTTGAAGAAATTTTTGTAAGGTATGGAGTACCAAGGGAGATAGTAACAGATCAAGGTACTCAGTTTACTTCAAAGTTAGTTATGGACATCACCGAAAAATATCAAATCAAGCATAGAAGAAGTACACCTTACCATCCACAGGCCAATGGCCAGGTGGAATCAACAAATAAAACATTGGAAGGAATTATCACTAAGACCGTAGCAATGAACAGAAAGAATTGGGAAGAGAAGCTCAAAGATGCACTCTGGGCTTATAGAATCACGTGGAAGAATACTATAGGATTTACACCATACTAATTGGTGTATGGCAAAAAGGTAATGCTTCCTATTGAGTTTCAAATACATACCTTTAAGATGGCTGCAGATTTGGGAATTGATCTTAATGAAGCACAACAAGAAAGAATTCAGCAGTTGAACCAGTTGGATGAAATGAGGCAGCAAGCAGAGGAGACAACACTCCTCATGCAAAGACAAAGGAAGCAGTGGCATGATGCACATATCAAGAAGAAACAGTTCAAAGAAGGAGATTGGGCTTTACTCTTTGACTCTAAATTCAGAGATCATAAAGCCAAGTTTACTACACATTGGATGGGCCCATATGAAATAGTTCAAGTTCATGAGAATGGATCAATCCAGCTTATTACCATTGATGGAGAAGGTCACTCCATTCTTGTCAATGGCCATAGGTTGAAACTCTATCACAAGCCCATCACCAAGGAGGATTTTCTTCAAACTGTATCTCAGCAAAGGGAGGTTGAGATATTGCAGCCTTCAGCTGTAGTATCTCTACCTTAGTTCATTTCATTTCCATTTTATCACTTAAAAATAATAATAATACTAATAATTTAATAATGGTTTAGATGTGAAAACCAGACTCTGGCACACTCTAACACATAATTCTTACTTGAAAACAAATTCTTTGGCTGGTAAGAATCATTTATTCTTTTTGTTTCCTGTTGATTTATTGCTTCAATAATGACTTGAGGACAAGTCAAAGCTTCAGTGGGGGAGAAGCATCAACATTTTTGTTTTTTTATCTCATCTTCTCACTGTAAATTTTCAAAGAGTTTATCTCTTCATTGTAAATTCTCAAAGAAGTTTGTTTCAGCACTTTAGTATTTCAATAAAGAAGTTGTTTGTGTCTTTGTTTTAATCAGAGGGACTTGTTTTAAGCACCATGCAGTGGGACCTGTTCAGAAGACCATGATACTAGCACCAACAATAGAGGGACCTGTTCAACAAACATAAAAGGGACCTGTTAGAGACTGCTACCTCAAGCTACTTCAACAAAGGTTCAACAAAGTTCAGCAGAGATCCAAAGGTTGCTTGTCACCTAGGCTCCATCAAACATCAAAGATTAAGGAAGCTGCACACATATAGTCTTTTCCAGATTTCGAAGAGGTTGCACAAACATTTTCCAGATCTCAGAGGGACATGTTACATCCAAATTTATCTCAGAGGGACCTGTTATGGACAACAAAGATTCATCATATCTGAACAAGAAATCCTATCTATGCATGCCAACTCAAATCTTGATCAACCAATAAAAGTGTAAAGTATTGTTATCATTTTTATTTTTAACATTTAAATTCTTAGATTAATTTAGTGTTAAATGGATGACTGTAATTGCTTATAATCAATCTCAAAAAAAAAAATTACCCACATATCCACCACTCTCGTCATATTTCTAATTCCTACCATTTCCCAACGCTCTAGCCTATCCTCATACTTTTCCTACGATTTCTAATCCTTTATTCCACCACCCTCCCAGCCTTGTTATTCACTCCCTTTTGGCCATCTAACCTTACTTTCGGTCCAACATCTCGTTAGTCGACCAAGAACTAATGAGCAAGGGACAGGTGGTGAACTCTTGGGAAGCCAAATGTTATACGGTTTCATGCATTGATTTTTTAAAATCGACCAACTTATGACATAATCGCTCGACCAAGTCGACTCATGCAAGCGACTATCCGTTATTACAACTCCAGTACTTCATACATGCTCGCGACGTTCTCATGATGGTATTCACACAACCCAGTACAACTACTCCTCTGTCATTGGACTATGAATATGCTCTGTTATTATTACATTGAATTGGGTCGAGTCGGTTGTTAAATCCTATTTCAATCTCAGTTGTAGAAAGTGTGTTCCATATTAGAAATTCAAAGTGTTGTGATTTAAAAAATGGAGGCCGAGAACGCCAAGTGCTACGAGAGCAAAGCACAGTATTTGGGCTCACAAAATTCTATCTCTGCCACAATTCAAGGCCAGTCATCCGGTCACTACTCAAGCCACTGAAAGAGCTGATTGTGAAGAATAGAGGACACCACCAGGTCAGTTGTGTGAAGCAAAAAGAAAAGGTAACAAACCAAAATACCCTTGTTCAATTAATAAGCATAAACAAAGAGGGTTAGAGCAAGAGTTCTCTGTAAAATGACTAATAGAGTAGAACCAAACACATTTGATAGCTCTCAGTACCACGATGACTGCATTGAAATTTTAAGAGAGAAACAGTGGCTACTCTTCTTGGAAAAGTTTAATGGAAGCAACGAGGAAGTGACTAAACAATTTTCCTTTACATTCAATGGGGAGAAGGCACTGATAGGTAATTTCTCATTTAGAGTCTCAGAAGACACTGTAGCACAGTCCTTAGGGATCAGCCCAAAAGGAGAGAAGTACTTCAAGACTAAACAGTTCAAAGAGAAATCATGGACCCAGTTCATGTCCAGGTCGAGGGTTTCATTAGTTAACTGGAAGAAGGGGGTCCCAAGGAGCTGGTTGATACATCCATGGGACGAGATGGTGTATATCATCCAAAAGTTTGTTACATGCGAGGGTCGATATAACATAGTCTATTTGTACCATATTAAACTTCTGTTACATTTAAAGGGGCAGTGCACTATTAGTTTACCATATTTCCTCTTGCAAAGCTTGACTAAGATGTCGAAGACTATCCAAAAGCAGAAAGGTAATGAGGACAAAAGTTTATATAATTTCAGGTTAATTAAGATTCTCGTTGAATTTGAAGTGCAAAAAAGGGGCAAGACATGGAAGGAGTTCCTGGTTGCTAATCAAATCAAAGGTAGAGAGGACGAGCAAGAGCAACAAGAGTACTCAGGATACATGCTTGACATTGACGAAGAGATTCCTGTGCATAAATCAAACAATGTCCCTCCACCCAATAACAGTGTGAGGACGAGGAAGATGAGACAAGAGGCTGCCCAGAAAAGGGAGCAGGATAAAATTTTCACAACCTATACAAGAAGATCCAGGAGAGCACAAAAGACCCAGCCACAAGAAGATCAACCTGAATCAAATGCACATGCACTGATGGACATCGAGAGCAGTGCTCACTCACAACATGGACAAGAAGCCGAAATGGAGGTTGAGAGCAATAATAGGCAAGGAAAGGAGTCACCACCTGCAATTAAGAAACAAAGAAGGTTGGAAAAGCAAATTGAAAGATTAAAAGAAGAACTGATGGAGGCCAACATGCTGGAAAAAGTTATTAAAAGGGAGAATGAGATGTTGAAAATTTAGAGTAAGAAAACCCAGTAGAAGAATGAGAAGCTCAAAGAGCAAATTAAAAAGCTCAAGGCTGAACAGGCTGACATTTGCAACTGGGCAACCAAGTGGTATACCCAAAAGAAAGCCGTCAAGGAGAAATACAAGAGTTTGAAGCATGAGCTCCACATCCAGAAGGAAGCCCAGGATAAAAAGAGCATAGATGCATTGTTAAAGGCAGCAGAGGTTCAGGCAGGGACAAAGTATAGAGGCAACACATCAGGCTTAACATGAGGACATGCTAAGACATTAAGCTTGGGGGAGATGTTGGTACCATTCCATTACCCTCTTTTTCTTCTAAAAACATCATCAATTGTCTATCTTTTCCCTCCATAGACCCCTTTACATCCATCGAAATTTATTAGTTAATAACATTATAGTTGTTAGTTTGCATTAAAGTTAATTTATGAATTTTTATGTTAGAAATTAGGAATTTTCAACAAAAAGGTTGCAGGAAGACATCACATCCTGTAAATGATTTATCATCTGACACGTGGCATGACAGGCAAGCCAAAGCAGTGGATAGGAACGAGCTCCTAAATGTACATGCATGGAGAAAAATCGATTTTATAGCAGATCAAAAGCTCCTACTTATGCAGTCAACGCTGGGTCAAACCCCAGCCTTTTGGTTACAAAGGCAGTAAAAGCCATGGTTTCTAAACCGGTTTCGTTTTGTCTTTTTGGAAATCGGTTCATCTTAGAATGACCACAAATCGCTCCACTGTAAAAGCAGAAACATCTGCTTCAATGAATGTGCATTCGATTCAAGATAGGAAGGCAGATAAAGACTCTGTACCATTTTTGTTTTCAGAGCAAGTTACGATTATCTCTGTGTATTGTTTTGGAGAACCGAATTCATATATGTGATTGCAATCCTCAGTGTTTGAATAATTACGATTTCACTCCAGCATTGTCTATGCGTTAATATTGTCGATTGATTGAGTTCATTCAAGTGTACCATTGAAATGTGGACGGGCCCTGTGTGGATTGGTATACTGTTCCTTTCGTTTCCACAGTTTTTGAATTTACATAGAACACATATTGTTTATGTCATTTCCATAGCTCTTGAATTTACATAGAACGCATACTGTTAATGTTATTTCCATGCTCATGATTTTGTCAATTCGATTACGATTTCTCACAAATAGTATTTATGGTGATTGCTTAAAGATATCATCGTTAGATCATTGAACCAGGTCTTGTAAGAGATTTGATCCAGCGTTATGTCTTAAAGCATTTCCATAGACTCTGTTTGTTTATGTATTTAAAGTTCGGTGTGTTTTTTATTTCTTTATGAGTGCTTCAGTATTAACTAGACAGAGTTTTGTGCACAACATCCTTGTAAGGGGACTAAAATCTCAGTCTAGCTATACTTTATATCCTTGGGACAGTTAGATAATCTAGGTAATCCGAGCATTAAGGTGAGGGGAAACATACCTCAACCTTCTGTAAAGAAGTACTGTCGCCTATCACAACAAACACTTAGTTAGGAATCCTTTATGTCTATAGATTTTAGGCACACCCCTCGAAGTTTACTTACCCAGGTCAATAATAAATCTAGTCTAATCTAGCACCCTAGACTGGCCATTACAATCCTATCAGATTTTTTTTTGGTTCCCTTTCTCTTTTTAGATATGCTACAAATATCCTTGGTGTAGAAATGTGTGTTCGAGTGCAAGCATGTTCAATGCAAACATGTTCAAGTGCAGGCATGTTTAGTGCAGGGATGTTTAGTGCAGGCATGTTTAAGTGTAGGCATGTTCAGTGCAGGCACATTCAGTGTAAGCATGTTTAGTATAGGAATCCACACTACTGAGTATGACCAATTAGAAAAACACATGTTCTGGTGCAGGAACACCTGGTGCAAAAATGTGTATTGAAAATCTTAGCTTTGTTTCATAAATTTTTGTACAGGCAGAATAACCGCACCACTTGTAGATCACGGAATTCAATAATTTGTATTATGATTAACACTTTGTTTTATCATTTACTAAATTAGGAAGAATTCAATTAAGTACAAAGATATTTTGGGTTATGAAATCTCATTTTTTTAATGAGTACTGAGTACACCTTATGTGAGATCATGAAGTAAACGTGGGATGGTAAGATTCTCCCAAAATCCAATATTTACCTCTTCTTGAAAAACTCACCACCTGTTAATGATGGGCTTACTCCATATCTGACCTTGTATGACCATTACATTGAATCATTATCTAAACCGTCGGCTTTCCCAATCATCATGGCGTGCCTGTACTTGGACCAATTCGTATTCACATTCATGTAATTTTAATGATGAAGCAGGACCATTTGGGAAGTGGCCAATATAGTGGTGGATGTATAGCTCAACCATCATTTTGAGTTCTTTATATTGTAATATTCTTTCAAAGTTTTAGACAGAGACTAGGTGAATTCAAACAAAGAAATGGTGCCTATAAGGATTGAACCATGGTCCGTGAAAGAGATGGAGCAAATGACCAAGTATAGAAACAATCTTGTAATATTGCAGGAATCTAGGTTCCTCCCGTTTCTGCAAAAATTTGATGGATTCGACTAAGTCATGGCACTAGAATTTGCCCATACTTTTGATGAAAGCCGAGCCAAGGTTGGTTTGTTGGAATTTGCGGTCACAGAGGAGTCCATATCTCAGTCTACAGGTTTAGTAGCAGTGGGAGGACAATGGTTTAAGAAGGAGAAGATAGAGAAGAAGATGTGGCGCTGATTCATGGTCAACCCGAAGCAAAAGGTGCACTAGAAGAATGGTCTCCAGTGTAATGCTATGATTGGAAAATGGAAGGATCTCCTTCATGTATTACAGAAATTTCCTACCTGTGAGGGTCATTATTCACTGACCTTCATGTATCACATACAATTTCTCTTGCATTTTGAGTCTGGTAAGCTCATTAATTTTCCTTATTATCTACTTAGGAGCTTAGAAAAAATGTCAAAAGGTGTTCAGAGAGGGAAGTCTAGCCAGGTTGCATACAAGTTATACCACCATAGGCTGATCATAATTTTAATCAAGAAAGAATGGGAGGTTAAAAATGTGAACTGGGAAGAGTTTTTAAAGGAATTTCAGGGATGAGGTGCAGGGAAGTCGACCAAGAAGAAGAGTGCAAGTAAGGAAGAAAAATCAGAAACTCAGACCCCACGCCTTACCAAGACCAGGAGGTTGGCTAGGAGAAGGACTGCCTCTTTAAGGGTAGGTCATGTTCAGTCAACCTCCTCGATACTATTGGACGACTCACCACCTGCTTCACCAAGTAACAATAATCTCTCAGTCCTCGCTAAGGCGACGAACCATATAGTAGTCAATGGAGACTATGTGAAGGAGGAGGACAACACACCCTTGTTAGTACTCTTTAGTAGGATGAAGAAGAGAAAAACGATGTTGAGTGCAAGCGAAGACTCGACGGAGGGTCAGATGGATGATAAGGCATATGATACTCAAGCCCTGGATAATTTTGAAGTTTCGGGTACTGAAACCCCTGGTAAGGTGAACAAGCATGGTACTGAGGCCCTTGATAATATTGAAGTTCTGGGCATTGAAGCCCTTAACGATTTTGAGGTTCCGGGTATTGAAACCCTTGGTAAAGTGAATGTGTAGGGTACTGAGACCCTTATTGATATTAAAACTTTGGGTATTGAAACCCTTGACGATGTTGAAATGCAGGAACTGGGTGGCCATGATAACCTTGACCTAATGATGTCAGCACATGTTTGGAATTGACTGCCGAGAAGTCTGCGCCAGAGGAATTGCGAGTAGAAAACTCCACCCAATGTCTAAACAGTTAGATAGAAGAGCTCAAGCAACATGTTTACGACATGGAGATATTAAACCAAGCCATGAAATAGAAGAATACAAAACAGAAGCAAATGAATGCAGAGTTGGCAGGAGAAGTTAAGGAGCAGAAAAGACAAGTTAGGATATGGAAATTCCGGGCCTCAAAGTGCTATAAGCGTCTTAAAAAGGTGACCAAGAAACTCAAGAAAGCTTGAAGAGGCAAAGACAGTGAAAGAAGGGATCAACATACATGTTCAGAATTGAAGGGAGGCTCCTTTGTTTTGTTTTTTTTTTTTTTTTTTGTAGCAGGTAAAGGTTGTGTGAGGACCCACAACAACATAGGGAGGGGAAAATGTTGGTAGGCTAAATTGCTTCATTTTTAACCCCTTTCCCACTTCAAAATCATAACCTTAGACCTCTGTTTTAACCTTGCAACCTCCTTATTCCTGCACTATTCCAAGAATCGTGCCTTTTAGTGCACTAGCTTTATATTTCATATTTAAGGGTTACAAATGTGTTTAATTAATTGTTTTTATAGATTTTATACCTTTAATATTCTTTGCAACTAATATCTTCTTTCCTAAAGTATTTGGTAAGCAACGTATTAATCATTTCTTTAGCATGGCTGAGTGCACGTAGGATTCCTGCACCGCTGGCGAATCCTAAACTTCCGTGACAACTCATTACCTAACGAGGACATCTCGTTCATAATTGATCATCTCGAGTTGGGATTGAAGTGAAGATAAGTAAGGGATATGATGAAGATTAGGTTGCTGACCGAATGCTCAAGTTTATCATTTTGTTACAGCCAAAAGGCTTAGCATGTACTATTGTTGTTATTTCATTACACTCGAAAGGCTTAGATTGTAACACTGAATATAATTTGGTTATGGCCACAGGCCTGAAGGGATGTATATAATGTAGGATTCAGATAGAAAATGGTAGCGAGCGATAGTTATAGCAATTCTGTGGTGACTGTGGTATTTTGTAATTTTCTAGTATCGCCCTCGTTATGGGTTGGATTCGATTTCACCATGTACATTTGCTGATTCTGAAATTTAATACAAAGGGACTGCGCCATGTTATTTCAATCCCGTGTTTTAATTTTGTGTTGATGCGTCATTGAGAGCTGAGTTTCGAAGTTTCTTAAACAGGGAAACGAGCTGGTTGGCTAGGGCCCAACTCGTTCTCCCTCGCATTCTTCTTTCTCGTTAATGGTGTGTTGATTTCGTTTAATGCAAGGTGTGAATTAAATAGATGTTTTCAATTTTCCACAAATTTCAAGTTCGATTTCATTCATAACCATTGTGTGACGGATCCATGGTGTGCATGCTTAACTAAGTTTAATTATAACCTTTTGTAATTTCCTCTCTTCAAAGCTTAATATTATTTCCGCCTGGATTGTGCAAGCACATTATTCCTGCACTAGTGCATTTACAATTCTGTCAATTGATTTCTTTGGTTCATTACAACAAAAGTCTTTCTTTTCTATCATAAGGGCCTTGATGTGTTTTTGCAAGTGAGTGTTCATCATTCCGAAGTATTCTTGATATCCTGAATTAGATATGCTTTGGTAATTAAAGAATGAACGATGTTATAACACATTAATTTGTACCTGCACTTTATACTTTTTAGGGAAGGATCGAACTTCATATTTAATTATTTCAAAGTGAACCTTTATGAATTAAGAAGGCTAAAAAGGCAGATCGAATTTGTGTGAATAACTATTACAGGGATAAAGCTTGCTGTCACAATTAGATGATTTCTTTAGTTGCATGAAGGAGTTCCTTGATTGAATAAAAGTGTGCTTTGACTTTAGAAATTAATTCTTATTTTGAAGTTAAGTTGGGTTGAAGCATCTTTATGCTTGTGTAAGTTATTTCAAAGTTTTGTTCACCTTTGCAAATTATTTCCTTAAGTTAACACACTCTTTATTCTTTTATAAAAGAAATTTGAAAACTTGGTGCAGGAATATCTGTTCTGGTACAAGAATCAATATCCTCATACATGAATAGAGTGTTGTAGTCCTGAGGCTTAGAGCCCCTTCATGAGTGTTATGCCCTTATAACAATAGGTGTCATATGTCATGATTGACTTGATGAGCTCAGTAATATGTTCATACATTTTCTTGTTGGGAAGGTTTTCCATATTTTCAAAAAAATAAAAAAATTTAAAAAATGTAAAGAGGGTATACCCTAAAAGAAAAATCAAAGGGTAAAAAAAATAAAGATGGTCGAAAAAATGAAAGAAAATGAACCCCAAACAAAAAAGACTAGGAAAGTGTGCAAGTCTAAATGCCACTACTTTTTCATTTTGTGTAATAAACAATTGTGTGCAGCTTGTTACTTATGCCACAATTCATGAATAGTCAAAATTTTTAAACTTGGCTCATGCATCTTTCAATTTCATGTCATAGAAATAGAGAATAAATATCTGACAAAACAGTGTAATCTTGGCAGATAAGTAGATAAGTAGAGTAAATAAAAATGAGCTCAAAAATTTAATCTAAGCCCTTGGATGTAATAAGTGTAGATTTAGATAGGAATAATTATGTAAAAGAAAAGGAAGTTGAAGAGGGTTTTCCGGCTTAAGTGCACCCTAATAAAGAAGAAAAAATGCTAGGTTAAAGTAGGTAGGGTAGGTAGATGATGTTGCAGAATCATGTGTGATGAATAATGTCTCTAAATGTGTTAATCTTTCATTTTTCATCATAAGGCAAAGGCATACACTACATTGAAGACATCACAAGCAAAGCAAAGTCACTATGATTAACTCCCCTTCTCATTTTCCCTAGTTATTCACTAATTTCCCCTAAGGACTAAGGTATTTGCTAAATTGGAGGGGCTCAGAGCATTTCTCTGACTTTTGGAGGGACCGGACCCCCGACCCAATAATTTCAAAAGCCTAAGTACTTAAAACCATCATTCATTCAATTTCATAAGTTTTTTCCTAAGTAAAATCTCTTTTTACTTAGGAAAAATACAAAATATCACATAAAAACCCCTTTTTTCACTTAAGCCTAAGTTAAATATACAGTCTGATGTTTTACTTAGTGCTTTTCATTATATTATCTCATATTAATTTTTAACTCGTATTATATAACTCCTGAATAAAATTCCACCCTTTCCTGTATTATTAAAATATATATAAAATCCCGAAATATTAATATCCTGCCCCCATTGGTTAATTATAACCATAAATATGTTTTAAACCGGAATTAACTAGTTAACCCGTAACTAGTTAATAACCGTGATATCTCGCTGCATTTTCAAGGAATTAATTAACCCTCATGGTTAATTAAGAACCTCCTCGACCTATCACAATCACCCCAATATAATTAATTAACTCTTAATTAAGTCAGGCCCGCTCACCTTAAAACCCGTCCGATCGCGCCTCCTGTCTCTCGTCTCCCGTCTGTCATCTGATCGCGCTCCCCTCATCCGACGATCGTTATTGATATCGCGCCCCCCTTGGTGACCGCGCATTAACGCACGATCACCAAGCTGCCACGCGTCAGACAATTTATGGAATCGCTAGCTCCCGGCCGAATATCGCCTGACCCCAAAAGCGGTGCGATACCAGACCGCTTACCACCTTCTGCATACGACAAAACATATTTTCCGATTACGTCATCGGCCCGATAACCAAAACCCTCGCCAACCTAGATTTTTTGAATAAAACCAACGAAATGTCATTTTCAATGTTTTATACGGAAAACTGTGTTCCCATGCAAAAACAATGAAGTCAACTATCCAAGCTTTCCAACTGTCACCTGGTTAAGAAAATTTGCAACGATGCAGCCCAGAACCTGTTATCTAACCTACCATTGCACTGTTCACTTCCCCAATACAGGTATTTATCCGATTTTCACCGAAACCCTGCAAGTTTTGGTTTTACACTGTATATTCCACAAGAAAAGGCCAAATTCAGTACAAGTCCAGACTTTGTTTTACTATATAGGTCCCCAAACCTGCTGTTTGGCTTATTTTTCATAGAAAACCCAAATTCCATTTCTGAATCCACAAGAACCAGAAATGGAAACACTTGCTGTTTTGAATGTCGCACCTCTCAATGCCCCTCATAAGGACCTAGACTATCTGTCTCTTGCAGATAAACTTGCAAATAAAGGACCTATCCACTAAACATAATCATCTTAAGGTCTTTTGCCAATCCAGAGACAACTACCTAAATGGCTCAGATATCCTGGGACTGTGGGAATCCAACCTTTCCAGGTGTTTTCTTCCCTCAGTCCATGTTTTCCCTGATATAATTCATCAACGTTGTGCCAATTATGATCCAAAATTAAGAGCTGTTATGTCCCCAAGTCAAATAGTTCTTTTCCCCATAACAGCTGCATCCATAAATGAAATGTTGCAGTTTTCCACTGGTCAAGCCCTAACTCCCCTTTCTATGGGATATTTACTTGAGAAATCCACTGAAATACCCCAATCAGAACTCATTCGCATCTGTCAGACCTTCATGTTAGAAAAACATCAGCCCAAAGACCCCCCTCCTTATGTACAAACCTTTTTCACAGATATGGGCAGACTTATAGTGGATATGATATCTTTAGTTATGGGGATTTAACACTAGCGAATACGTTGAAGAAGTAACCCTAGTGTTGTTGTCAATTTTTACTCCTGGACAACCACTTGTTGTTAAGTATGACTATGCCTCCTATATCGCCAATAAGATTCGTGATCAATTCCTAATACTAGACGATGAAGGAGTCTACAAATATACCACTTTCATCTATCATCTTATGTTGTGTTATCAGTCAAAGAACTTCCCTTTCCCTGTCAGGAAGCTTGATACCAAAGGAAATCCCAGGTCTATCATATTTTGGAGTCCCATTTTTCATAAGTCCCTTGAGACCCCTTACACCTACAATGAGTTCATAGATCTATTTGTCCATCCAACAACCAATTTGTTGACAAGAGTTTCCCCTCCTAGGATCAATAGTGATATGAAGAAAATCCTCCAGCTCTCTAAGCAGTACAGGCTAGGTGATTGGTACCTATATAAGAACCATACAGAAATCAGGATCTATGGGTGTGAGCTCTGCCCCTTTAAGCTACCAAAGTATGTTCCAATGAGACTCTTTGCATTAGAGTATTTCAGGAAAATGATAAATGCAGACCTAGTCCATTTTTGTAATGCCAAGAAGAAAGCTCAGCTTAGAATTAAGAATCGGCTAGGCCCTTTTGTCTGCAACACTAGGGAAGCGTGGGAAGAAGCTGAAATAATTTTAGAAGATCATCTTAAGTTACAAAAGAGTTTTGGGTTAGTACCACATGAACTTTATATATGATAGAAGAATGAAGAACAGGTTGTCACCATACATTCACCATAGGATCCCAGAGATTGAACAATTTGCAAATATGGAAGGATGGATAGAAGCGACCTTAGTAGAAAATGAGAGTGAGCAGGTCAATATTGAGAATGTTATGAAACATTTTGAGAAAACACTTGACCTGGATTCTTTTGGGCACGTACAAAGATCAGGAATTGGTACATCTACTATTGGAATCTCTCAGCAAACTTCATAGGAAATCAACACACCAGCCACAGGGTCATCAAAAGTTAAAGAACCAGAAACCAGTGTTCAAGTCATAGAACAACCTACAATGTCTAAGCAAATTGAAACTTCCAAAGAACAGGTCCAAATTCCAAATTCTCCAACTCAAACCAATGTAGAAGAAACTCCCAACTTACAGACTCCTTTGAATGAGGAAAGGAATAAAAAGAGAGATAGGGAAGTAGCTACCCCTGCCAGTGGACCCTCAGAGCAACCTGGAACAAAAAGGCAAATGTTAAATCCCCTTTCAGAGGAGGAATTTGTGGAAGAGACTACAGATAGTCAGAGGAGAGAAGGAGTAGATAGCCAACACACTTTTCCAATGGGAGGAACATCCATTAGCTCACAGAGACAAGAGCTAGAAAGGCAACAAGGTGCAAAGGTATAATCTTTTAGGCCAACAATGAAAGATGCCTTAGATATCAAGAAATTATTTACAGAAATCAAAGCTAGGAATGATCCATTGACGCTTCAAATTTACAATCAATATTTGAAGATGGCCCCCATAAATCAATAGATATTAATGTCAGCCTATGACGTTAAGGAAGGCAAAATGATAATGAGCTACTTTAAGCCTAAAGTGCAACAACCTCAATCAACAACAGACTCTCAGAACAAATTTGGAGGTCATGGCAAAGGATATTCATCCCATGGATCAGATTGAATTTCATAAACAAACTGGAGAAATGATCTATTCAACCTTGACTGGTAAGGCAATGATGGCCCATAGGTTACAAAATTCTTTGGATAACACAACGACCCAGCTACACTTGGAGAAAGCCTCCTCCCAGGCCAAAGACAATAGAATAAAGTCTTTAGAAGAAATTATTATTGGATTAGGACATGATCCCAAAGATGTGAAGGGTGTAGAAGCATTGATAAAAAAGAAAGATGAAGATATTTCTACCTTGAGGAAGTAGCTAAAGTTGCCTCCTTCAAGGCATCCATAGACTGCTGAGATTGTAAAGCAGAAATCTGAAGAAGAGTTGATGGATTTACTTTTAAAGATTAATGAGAGACTGAATGAGACTGAACAAGAACTAGAAAATGCACTGAAGGACAAGCAGGGAGAGTCGACCTCTCAGCCTCCTGATGTAATACCAGTAGTCTCAACAACAGTCCCCTCTACACTTGGGACAACATTAGCACCAAACATTCCACCAGTCACAGCAGAGGTGGTCACAGGCACAACAACAGCAGGAACAACAGGAACAATAGGGACAGCACAGGGCAGTAGTGCCAATTTGAACACAGAAGAATTAATAAAGTCAATGGAGGACATGAGACTACAAATTTCAGAGCTAAACAGGTTAAAAGAACAGTTTGCTAAGCTGAAACGAAGCTATGATCTCTCAAAGATAAATGTTGCAGAAAAAACAAGAGAGATTAAAACATTAGAGAATAAAGTGAAATCATTAGAAAAAGATCCTACTTTTGACAAACCTCTGGCAGAAATCAAGAAAATTCTTTGGGCCAACATCACTCAATCCATAAATGATGTTTGGCCATCCATTCAAGTAATTTTTGAGCAGATTGATCTAGTGAAGGTAGCCCAGGAAGAAATTCAAAGGACAAAAGCACAATTAGGAAAAATGCCTAAGGAAGCCAACAAGCTCATACATTTTTTGAATACTAGGAATAAGGAACAACTGGAAGAATTTGGCATCACAGATAGAACAAAAACCATTTTGGAGATCAAAAGGGTATTAACCAAGAAAACTTTGATGTAGAATTTAGAAAGAAGATGTCATGACATGCAGGCAAAGATTAATGTTTTCATGGAGAAGTTTGCTGTTTTACAGAGTAAAAGGCTACCTAGTCCTTTAGTGATTAATGACAAATTAATGAAGCATAAAGATTACGTGGATTAATTGAATCAATATGCAGGCAACCAAGCAAGTTCATCAACAAGTGCATGAGGAATAAAAGCACTCCCTACAGGTCGAGTTCTCTATGACAACCTAGAGAACTTATTCTATGTCGAGCATGAACTGAAGCATTTGTTCCCAATTCAGCCCACATTTTTTAGGTATACAGAAACAGATGAGACCCTCAGAAAGCTTCAGAAAACCAAAATACCACAGCCAAAATGGTGGGAAGAAATGCTCGAAATTTTGTAATTTATCCTTGGTAAAAGGTATATCTTGATTTTTACTACATTCAATGAGGGTAAAGAGGATGAAAAGAGATCAACGCGTAAAGAGTATCAGATGCAGGTAAAGGGTATCAGTAGGAAGATCAAAACAGAGCAGCCAACACATAATTACACCAAGGACAGCAAGAGGCCAAATCATAGGGACTAACTCCAGCACATTCTCAAGAATAGGGACAACAAAACATTCTGTTGCCTTATTTGTTATCTACGAAGTCTTCTGGCCCTATTTTCTTGAAAGATATGATTAGTCATGTCAGTTTATATCTCACTTTGTTACGAGATATTTCATTGTAAAGTTTTTTGTATAATATACCCCCATTTGGAGTATTGTTGGTGGATTCTTTGACATTGTTGTAAAACTGATATTTTGGAATAAAAAGTGATGTTGGACAAATTTTTCATGGCTGGCTAGATGAAGGATTGATGTAAAGGACTTTTCACAGGATTCATGTGTTGGACATAAAACAAATAAGTATCTTATATCTCATGTGTTAATGTTTTCTGGTTTATTATATTCATTATGTTCCATATCTTAATATTAAACGAAAAAGAATAATTCAGAAAGTGCTTAAGTGCAATCTGTCTTCAATTGTTTTTGTTCTCAATGTTTTCTTCTGAACTAGCATAAACAATGAATTCTTAATTGCTCCTGTTTCCTAGTTTATTCAACTTGATCATTTAGTAAAGAATTCTTAATTGCTCTTTATTAATGGTTAGTCATGTTATACTCTCTTAAAGTATGTTAATGGATTCTTTATTGCCCTTTAACTCTTTAAGTCGATTCTGTCTTTTTAAGTCTCTATTTGCTCCCAGTTCAGCTATCTTGCTCTGTGAAGCCATCCTTTATTGAGAAACCAAATTGAGTTGAGCCATTTTCCCTGACTCCATTAGCCCAATGGACTAAACTATTTAGTTCTACCCCTTTGCTATTAAACTTCACCAACAAACTCACACAAAACCCCAAGCTCTAATAACTAGCCTAAAACATTATCAAACAAAGCTAAAACTTAAAGAGAGAGCCCTGTCTGGATACAGATTGGCTAGATTATGTATCTAAAATATTGGTTTGTGGTTACCTCAGACCCCTTTTCCCTTCTTACAACTTCTGGGAAAATCTGAGTGATAACATAGTGGCAACTCCGCTGGGGAACATAAATTTGTTATCATTATTGTTTACTTTCTAAACTATAGACGGAGCCCGAAGTTAGCCAGGTAGCCTTCGAACTGCTCTTGCTTTGCAAGATCATAAGTAGATGAATGCTGCTTCAGTCTATCTCCGGTTTAGTTTATGAACTGAACATAAACTAGTTCCTCAATTAAACAAATCTTTAGGACTGTTTTAAATTAAATCTCAAAAATCCTAAAGAAACAAAAAAGTGGTTGTATTAATGAAGAAAATCATAACCAAGAAATTTGGCTTCAGAAAGGACTCGTTATACTAGGTCGAACCCTGACCCAAATCCACCACTTGTGTTTGAGAACCCTAATCTGATTCCCAGAATTCTTAGGAGACAGGAAAGTCAAGAAAGACTGCTAGTTCTCGGCCTATTTACAGATCAACATCTTACCCTGTAAAGTGGGTTTATCTTGAGGACAAGCCCTTTGATGAGCAGTTTGAAACCTCTTTGTTTGTAACATTTTCTGAGTCTGAATTGGTTAACTTGCTTCACGACCCTGTGTTTATCGAAGACTTAAAATTTGAAGCTGTCAGTGTTGCAATTGACAGACATTTACAAAATTCAATACAATCTTAACTCACCTCTGAACGAACATCCGATCCCTCTACAATCACTGTTGCTTCTGCAAGTTCCACATCCTTCCCTCATACATCTCAACCCCAAACTACTCCACCACAAACCCCTCCTTCTACCCCTCCATCCACAACTCATATTCCTATTGTTACCCCTACCCCATCTATTGTTTCATCACTAACTCTAGCTATGGCAAATAAGTATACCCCTCTGAATTTACCTACCAACTTGGGTGCTATGCCCCAAGGCTATCAAAGTAAAATCACCCATTTTGATGGCACTGGAACCTACACAGCTCAACAACATACCAAAAAAAATGACTGACTATTTTGAAATTTATGAGATTGATGCTGATGACATTAGAATGAGGATATTTGTCCAAAGTTTAACAGGTGAAGTCAGAACTTAGTTTAGGGCTCTAAGAGCAAACAACATAAATGACCTAGAAGCCCTTTATACACAATTCTTAGATCGTTGGGAGAAGAAGAAAGACCTTTTGTAGATCTTATCAGAATATGAAAACCTTAAGATAGGAACTCAGAAAACTGTGCAAGATTATTGCACTAGGTTTAATGCTATTTACAATGCAATTCCTCGAAACCTCAGACCCCCACCTGAATTAGCCTTGATCAAGTTCCCAGATGGATTTGATTCAGGTATGACTTTTCAGCTAAGGGAAAGAGCCCCTAGGACTTTAGAAGAAATGCAAAGTATAGATGTCAGTGTTGAGGCTAATTTAATATGAAAACGTGCCAAGGCTAGAAGTGAAAGAAGGATACCACTGAAAGAAGAATCTTCACCTGTGGAACAGAAAGTAGATGCTATAATCAAAGGAATGGAAAGATTAGGGGATAGAGTAGAAACAATAGAAAGAAAATCACCTTGGGAAGGTCAGCAGGCCAATACAGGGAGGAATCCCAATTTCTGAAAAAACCAAAATCCAAACACTGGAAAAACTGGCCCTGATTAGAATATTATTCCCCCCTTCCAAGAGAATTACATAGAAGCTTCCAGCTCCCAAGATCCCCCTGAGGATACTCAGATAAATCTAATGGGACTTAACAATGAAGGAGAAGTGTTTTTTAACTCAAGAAGATCAAGAGGCTCATGTTCTCAAACAATTTCAAACCCAGTCAGGAGAATCGTTTGATTTCAGGGAGGGATATGATACAACTATCTACAAAGTGCACAAACTATATAATTTTAGAAGTAGAAGAATTGATGTCCTTGATAACAACAAACAAAAAGGTCCAAAACAACCAGGCAAAGGAAAAGCAGTACCTCCACATGTACAAATTTTGTTTAGACCTAACAATAACCCCTCTAATCTAATAATAGAAGATATATCTGACAATCCACAAAATAATAAAGACTCTTCCATTCCCCTTACCTCTAAGGCAACTGTGGAAGAACCTCCAGAAGTCAATCTAGGAGAAAATGCAAATGCTAACCCTACTCATGAAAAAGACAAAAACATAAAAATCCAGAAAATAGAGAGAATCCAACTGTTCGAAACACTAAAGCTCAATCTGAAAAACCTTTCAATCTAGAAGTCGAAGTAGGCAAATTAAAGGTAGATGTTCCACTGTCTGAATTAGCCAAACATGATGCCTACCGAGAACAAATTAACAGATCACTTAAAATCACTGGAATTGAAGATTCTGTAAATGTTTTTGATGACCAACCAGAACTAATCTTCGGCCTTGAAGTGAATGGGAAACACCTAGAAGGAAGTGTGCCTCCCTTCTATGTGAGTTTAAATATTCATGACAAAATCCTCCACAATGCCATGTTTGATTCTGGGGCATCTCACAACTTAATGCCCAAATCTGTAATGGAGAAATTAGATCTTGACATCACTAGACCTTATAAAGATCTCTTTTCTTTTGATTCTAGCCAAGTGAGATGTTTGGGGTTAATAAAATACCTGTGTGTTTCTTTAGTTCAGTACCCTACTAAAACAATCTTGATGGATATAGTAGTAGCAAATATTCGTCCAAAATATGGGATGTTGTTATCCAGGTCTTGGGGTGCTAAACTTCAAGGATCACTACAGTTGGACATGTCTTATGCTACTATTTCTGTTTTCGGCCAACCTAAGAAGCTATATCGAGAGACATGAATGAAATATGCAGTGAGTAGCCAAGAGAAACCACAAAATTTCCCTATCTACTCAGTACACTCATATATGGATTCATTTATTCTATATAATGCCGAAATCAATCCTGCCAATAATGAACAAGTTTTAACAGCAGAACCAAAAGGAATTGAAACATGAGCAACAAGTGTTCAGATCCAGGAAATCTCAGATATAAATGACCAATCAGATGACAAAGATAAACTTGATGAGAATAAAAAACTGAAACCCCCAGCTGAACAAATTCCCACTACCCCTGACACTGATTATGTCCATGAAATTCTCTGGCACTTAGAGTTTGATAGTTCAATAAATAAATTAGGGGCAGGGGTAGGAATTTGGGTGCATAACTTAGAAAATGACCATGCTGAAGGCCATGCTTACATGCTGAATTTTAAATGCACCAACAATATGGCAGAGTATGAAGCTCTTTCGCTAGGACTTAAAATTGTAAAAAAGTTAGGAGCAATTAGAGTTTTTGTTATAAGTGATTCATAATTAATTATTAATCAGATTAAAGGAAAGTACCTTACTAGAGATACTAGATTAGGATACTATAGGGGGACAGTGATAGAGATTCTAAATACTTTTCTGGAAACTCAGCTTGTTGTAGTATCTAGGAAGCACAACTTACATGCTCATAGTCTGGCCATGTTTGCCAGCACTTGTAAATTACCTTTTGAGCCTAACCACTAGTTCACTACTGAAATTAGGCATAGCCAGCTATCCCTGATAATGTAAAGATTTAGCAAGTTTTCGAAAATGATGAGCAAATTAATAACTTTCTGACTTTAGATAGTGAATTTTCTCATAGTCACATAGATATTGACGCTACTAAACAGATAGATGAGGTAGATGCCAACATTGTAGAAGACAGTTCCATTCAATGCTTCATCCCACAACTTTCACCAAACAGGAAGTTCAAGACTTAAAATAGATGGACCTTGATGAGATAAATGAAGAAGAAACAGAGGTCATAGATCTAAAAGATAATCACTTGCCTAAGGGATTAACTCCTCTAGAGGACCTCTTTGACTCCAATGACATTCCTAAGAAACCAAAGATGGGATCACTAAAGGCAGACATTGAAGAATATAACTTAGGAACAGAAAAAAATCCAAAAATGGTAAAACTATCAAAGTCCTTACCTCCTGACTAAAAGTTAAAATATGTTGAACTCATGAGAGAATTCCAGGATGTATTCGCCTAGAGTTATGAGGATTTGAAATTATATGATACCTCAATAATTTAGCATAGCATACCTTTGAAGGAAGACCAGAAACCAATCAAACAGAAACTCAGAAGAATCAACCCTGTATTACTACCACTGATTGAGAAAGAGATTAAGCGTATGTATGAGGCAGGGATAATTTCACCTATAAGATTTTTCAGAGTGGGTATCTAATTTAGTACCTACTAGGAAGAAAACTGGTGAAATCAGACTATGTGTAGATCTAAGAAATGTAAGCAAAGTTTCTTTAAAGGATAATTACCCTTTACCTAAGATGGATCACATTTTGCAAAGGGTAGTGGGAGCCTCTAGGATTTCACTTTTGGATGGATTTTCAGGCTATAACCAAATCCTAGTTCATCCTAATGATCAAGAAAAAACTTCCTTTACTACACCCTGGGGCACATTCATGTATATTAAAATGCCTTTTGGACTTAAAAACGCAGGAGCTACTTTTCAGAGAGTAATGGAAATTGCATTTGCTAAAGAGATTCATGATTTTCTTGTCATATATCTGGATGACTTAACTGTTTTTTCTAATTTAGATAAGCAACATTTAGATCATCTTAGACAAGTGTTTCTCAAATGCAGGAAATATGGTATCTCTTTAAATCCTAAAAAGTCTTTGTTTGGTATTGAAGAAGGTAAGCTCTTAGGGCACATTATCTCAAAGGATGGCATTCAGATTGATCCTGCCAGAATAGAAGTAATTTTGCAGATACCTCATCCTAGAAGTATCAAAGAACTTCAAGCTTTCTCAGGAAAGATAAACTTTTTGAGAAGATTCATATCTAATTTAGCAGAATTAATTAGGTTACTCAATAACATGTTAAGAAAGGATTCGAGTATAAAATGGACTGTAGAAGCCAAACAAGCATATGAAGAAATTAAAATGGCTTTGACCAGAACACTAGTCCTTACAAGTCCCCAATTTGATAGAGATTTCATAATTTTTTCTTTTGCCTCAGAGCACACAATAGCAACTGTTTTACTACAAAAGGATGACCAAGGATGTGAGAAACCCATAGACTTTTTTAGTAAAACACTTAGAGATGCATCATTGAAGTACAAAATCATGGAAAAATAGGCATTTGCACTTGTTAAAGCAATTAAGGACTTTAGAGTTTACATATTGTATTGTCATGTAGTAGCCTATGTACCAAACGCTATTGTCAAGGACATCCTAACTCAGGATGGAATTGAGGGCAAAAGAGGTAAATGGATTGCTACCATTTTAGAGTATGATATTGAAATAAAACCTACAAAATTGATAAAAGGGCAGGGATTGGCTAAACTCATGACATAAACAAACTGCCAAGCCCTGGACATTAATGAATTGGACAGCGAATAGGAGATGGGGACTCCACATATTAGCCAGGCCTTCTCAGATTCCCTTTGGTATGCTGATATAATCTACGTGTTACAAAACCTGCAGGCTCCTCCAGGGTTGTCCAGAACAAAAAGTAGGTTTTTAAAGATGAAATCTTTAAAGTTTTTCATTTTAGATAATGCTCCTTTTTGGAAAAATCATGAAGGGATCTTATTGAGTTGTTTATTAAAAAATGAAGTTGACAAGACACTTCAAGATTTTCATGCAGGAGATTGTGGTGGACACCTCTACTGGAAATCGACTAAAAATAAGATCTTAAGGGTTGGTTTTTATTGGCCAACCTTGTTTTCTCATGTGAAAAAATTTGTTACCTCTTGCCATAAATGCCAAATTTTTGAGGGCAAGAGAAAACTATTACCTTTACCCCTGAAACCCATCTCTACTGAAAAACCATTCCAACAATGGGGTCTAGACTTCATTGGAGAAATCCACCCTCCCTCCTTTGGCAAACATAAATGGATCCTTATTGCCATTGATTACTTTGCCAAATGGATAGAGGCCATACCTTCTAGACAGGCCACAACTGCAGTAATCATAGGTTTCCTAGAAACCAACATATTATCTAGATTTGGCTGCCCCACAAAAATCATAACAGACAATATTGCAACCTTTAAATCAAGAAAGATGATAAGTTTTTGTAATAAATACCATATTACCTTAGGCCATTCCACAACCTATTATCCACAAGGAAATGGACTAGCTGAATCCTCCAACAAAAGCCTTATCAACATTATCAAGAAATTGTTGGAAGAAAACAAAAAGACTTGGCATAAGAAACTGATAAATGCACTATGGGCAACAGATTGACAACTAAAAAATCCATTGGCACTAGTCCTTATGAATTAGTCTCTGGCATGGAGGCAGTATTCCCTTCATCATTGGGAGTTCCTGTTATGAAACTACTTCAAGAAGCTCAAGTGGAACCCAATGACATCCAAAGGAGGATTAATTAGACCATAAATTTGCAGCAGACCAGAGAGGAAGTGTATCAGAGATCCCAAATATGGCAGGAAAAGCTCAAGAAGATATTTGATAGAAGAACTAAAGCAGAAGATTTCCACCCTGGAGACAAAGTGTTGAGATGGGATTCCAGAAGGGAGGACAAAGGGAAACATGGGAAGTTTGACTTCCTATGGAAAGGTCCATACATTATCCAGGCTCTACAAGGAAACAATACATATTATTTGAAGAACTTGGATGGTACATCATCAGAAGAAGGACCAGTCAATGGTCAAATGATAAAACATTACTTTGATCCTACCTATTAAGTTTACCATGATGATTAACTTGTACGTACTATATCCTTCGTAATGTCACAGTTTTGATTGGACAATGACTTTTTGGAGTTGAAGCCTGAAGACAAGGCCTTAAGCTTCAGAAGTATCATTTTCATACATATAATAAAGCAGCAGGAAAAAGAAAATTTTAGAATACAGTCGAAGTCATTTAGAGGCTATTTGATCTACTGTTTTTGACTTTTCACGAGGAAAATCCATCCCCAAGTGGAGCCAGTGTTAGGCCCCTATACCAATAGGTGTCATATGTCATGATTGAATTGATGAGCTCAGTAATATGTTCATACCTTTTCTTGTTGCGGAGGTTTTCCATATTTTCAAAAAAATCAAAAAATTTAAAAATGTAAAGAGGGTATACCCTAAAAGAAAAATCAAAGGGTAAAAATAATAAAGATGGTCGAAAAAAAGAAAGAAAATGAACCCTAAACAAAAAAGACCAAGAAAGTGTGCAAGTCGAAATGCCACTACTTTTTCATTTTGTGTAATAAACAATTGTGTGTAGCTTGTTACTTATGCCACAATTCATGAATAGTCAAACTGTTTAAACTTGGCTCATTCATCTTTCAATTTCATGTCGTAGAAATAGAGAATAAATATTCGACCAAACAGTGTAATCTTGGCAGATAAGTAGATAAGTAGAGTAAATAAAAATGAGCTCAACAATTTAATCTAAGCCCTTGGATGTAATAAGTGTAGATTTAGATAGGAATAATTATGTAAAACAAAAGGAAGTTGAAGAGGGTTTTCCGGCTTAAGTGCACCCTAATAAAGAAGAAAAAATGCTAGGTTAAAGTAGGTAGGGTAGGTAGATGATGTTGCAGAATCATGTGTGATGAATAATGTCTCTAAATGTGTTAATCTTTCATTTTTCATCATAAGGCAAAGGCATACACTACATTGAAGACATCACAAGCAAAGCAAAGTCGCTATGATTAACTCCCCTTCTCATTTTCCCTAATTATTCACTAATTTCCCCTAAGGACTAAGGTATTTGCTAAATTGGAGGGGCTCAGAGCATTTCTCTGACTTTTGGAGGGACCGGACCCCCGGCCCAATAATTTCAAAAGCCTAAGTACTTAAAACCATCATTCATTCAATTTCATAAGTTTTTTCCTAAATAAAATCTCATTTTACTTAGGAAAAATACAAAATATCACATAAAAACCCCTTTTTTCACTTAAGCCTAAGTTAAATATACACTCGGATGTTTTCCTTAGTGCTTTTCATTATATTATCTCATATTAATTTTTAATTCGTATTATATAACTCCCGAATAAAATTCCACCCTTTCCCGTATTATTAAAATATATATAAAATCCCGAAATATTAATATCCCGCCCCCTTTGGTTAATTATAACCATAAATATGTTTTAAACCGGAATTAAGTAGTTAACTTGTAACTAGTTAATAACCCTGATCTCCTACTGCATTTGCAAGGAATTAATTAACCCTCACGGTTAATTAAGAACCTCCCCGACCTATCATAATCACCCCGATATAATTAATTAACTTTTAATTAAGTCGGGCTCGCTCACCTTAAAACTCGTCTGATTGCGCCTCTCGTCGCCCATCCGATCGCGCTCCCTTCATCCGAAAATCGTTATTGATATCACGCCCCCCTTGGTGACTGCGTTTTAACGTGCGATCACCAAGCGGTTTTTACACCGTACCCCTGCCACGCGTTAGACAATCTATGGAATCACTAGCTCCCAGCTGAATATCGCCCGACCCCAAAAGCGGTGCGATATCGACCGCTTACTGCCCTCCGCATACGACAAAACATATTTTTCGATTACGTATTCTGCCCGATAACCAAAACCCCTGCCAACCTAGATTTTGTGAATAAAACCAACGAAATGTCAATTTCAATGTTTTATACGACAAGCTGTGGTCCCATGCAAAAACAACGAAGTCAACTGTCCAAGCTTTCCAACTGCCACCTGGTTAAGAAAATTTGCAGCGACACAACCTGGAACCTGTTATCCAACCTGCCATTGCACTGTTCACTTCCCCAATACAGGTATTTATCCGATTTTCACCGAAACCCTGCAACTTTTGGTTTTACACTGTATATTCCACAAGAAAAGGCCAAATTCAGTACAAGTGCAGACTTTGTTTTACTATATAGGTCCCCAAACCTGCTGTTTGGCCTATTTTTCACAGAAAACCCAAATTCCATTTCTAAATCCACAAGAACCAGAAATGGAAACCCCTGTTGTTTTGAATGTCACACCTCTCAATGCCCCTCATAAGGACCTAGACTATCTGCCTCTTGTGGATAAAGACTTCCAAATAAAGGACATATCCACTAACCAGAATCATCTTAAGGTCTTTTGCCAATCCAGAGACAACTACCTAAATGACTCAGATATCCTGGGACTGTGGGAATCCAACCTTCCCAGGTATTTTCTTCCCTCAGTCCATGTTTTCCCTGATATAATTCATCAATGCTGTGCCAATTATGTTTCAAACCTAAGAGCTATTATGTCCCCAAGTCAAACAGTTCTTTTCCCTATAACAGCGGCATCCATAAATGAAATGTTGCAATTTTCCCCTGGTCAAGCACTAACTCCCCTTTCTATGGGATATTTACTTGAGAAATCCACTAAAATACCCCAATCAGAACTCATTCGCATCTGTCAGACCTTCATGTTAGAAAAACATCAGCCCAAAGGCCCCCCTCCTTATGTACAAATCTTTTTCACAGATATGGGCAGACTTATAGTGGATATGATATCTTTAGTTATGGGATTTAACACTAGTGAATACATTGATGAAGTAACCCTAGTGTTGTTGTCAATTTTTACTCCTGGACAGCCACCTGCTGTTAAGTATGACTATGCCTCCTATATTGCCAATAAGATATATGATCAATTCCTAAGACTGGATGATGAAGGAGTCTTCAAATATACCACTTTCATCTATCATCTTATGTTGTGTTATTAGTGATAGAACTTCCCTTTCCCTGTCAGGAAGCTTGACACCAAAGGAAATCCCAGGTCTATCATATTTTGGAGTCCCATTTTTCATAAGTCCCTTGAGACCCCTTACACCTACAATGAGTTCATAGATCTATCTGTCCATCCAGCAACCACTTTGTTGACAAGAGTTTCCCCTCCTAAGATCAATGGTGATCTGAAGAAAATCCTCTAGCTCTCCAAGCAGTATAGGATAGGTGATTGGTACCTATATAAGAACCATACAGAAATCAGGATCTATGAGTGTGAGCTCTGCCCCTTTAAGCTACCAAAGTATGTTCCAATGAGACTCTTTGCATTAGAGTATTTCAGGCAAATGATAAATGTAGACCTAGTCCATTTTTGTAATGCCAAGAAGAAATCTCAGCTTAGAATTAAGAATCGGCTAGGCCCTTTTGTCTGCAACACTAGGGAAGCATGGAAAGAAGATGAAATAATTTTAAAAGATCATATTAAGTTACAAAAGAGTTTTGGGTGGGTACCATATGACCCTAAAAACTTTATATTTGATAGAAGAATGAAGAACAGGTTGTCACCATACATTCACCATAGGATCCCAGATATTGAAAGATTTGCAAATATGGATGAATAGATAGAAGGGACCTTAGTAGAAATTGAGAGTGAGTAGGTCAATATTGAGAATGTTATGAAAGATTTTGAGAAAACACTTGACCTTGATTCTTTTGGGCATGTACAAAGATCATGAATTGGTACATCTACTACTGGAATCTCTCAGCAAACTTCACAGGAAATCAACACACCAGCCACAGGGTCATCAAAAGGTAAAGAACTAGAAACCAGTGTTCAAGTCACAGAACAACCTACAGTGTCTAAGCAAATTGAAACTTCCAAAGAACAGGTCCAAATTTCGACTCCTCCAACTCAAACCAATGTAGAAGAAACTCCCAACTTGCAGACTCCTCTGAATGAGGAAAGGAATAAAAAGAGAGACAGGGAAGTAGCTACCCCTGCCAGTGGACCCTCAGAGTAGCCTGGAACAAAAAGGCAAAGGTTAAATCCGCTTTCAGAGGAGGAATTTGTGGAAGAGACTACAGATAGTCAGAGGAGAGAAGGAGTAGATAGCTAGCACACTTTTCCAGTGGGAGGAACATCCACTAGCTCACAGCGACAAGAGCTAGAAAGGCAGCAAAGTGCAGAGGTATCATTTTTCAGGCCAACAATGAAAGATGCCTTAGATATCAAGAAATCATTTACACAAATCAAAGCCAGGAATGATCCATTGAGGCTTCAAATTTACAATCAATATTTGAAGATGGCCCCCACAAATCAAAAAAGATTAATGTCAGCCTATGACATTAAACAAGGAAAAATGATAATGATCTACTTTAAGCCTAAAGTGCAACAACCTCAGTCAGCAGCAGACTATCTCAGAACAAATTTGGAGGTCATGGAAAAGGATATTCATCCTATGGATCAGATTGAATTTCATAAACAAACTGGAGAAATGATCTATTCAACCTTGACTCGTAAGGCAATGATGGCCCATATATTACAAAATTCTTTGGATAACACAACGACCCAGCTACATTTGGAGAAAGCCTCCTCCCAAGCTAAAGACAACAAAATAAAGTCTTTAGAAGAAATTATTATTGGATTGGGACATGATCCCAAAGATGTGAAGGGTGTAGAAGCATTGATCAAAAAGAAAGATGAAGATATTGCTTCCTTGAGGAAGCAGCTAAAGCTTCCTCCTTCAAGGCATCCACAGACTGTTGAGATTGTAAAGCAGAAATTTGAAGAAGAGTTGATGGATTTACTTTTAAAGCTTAACGAGGGACTGAATGAGACTGAACAAGAACTGGAAAAGGCATTGAAGGACAAGTAGGGAGAGTCGACCTCTCAGCCTCCTGATGTAATATCAATAGTCTCAATAGCAGTCCCCTCTACACTTGGGACAACATTAGCACCAAACATTCCACCAGTCACAACAGAGGTGGTCACAGGCACAACAACAACAGGAAAAACAGGAACAGCAGGGACAACACAGGGCAACAGTGCCAATTTGAACATAGAAGAATTAATAAAGTCAATGGAGGACATGAGACTACAAGTTTTAGAGCTAAACAGGTTAAAAGAACAGTTTGTTAAGCTGGAATGAAGTTATGATCTCTCAAAGATAAATGTTGCAGAAAAAACAAGAGAGATTAAAACATTAGAGAATAAAGTGAAACCATTAGAAAAGGATCTTACTTTTGACAAACCTCTGGCAGAAATCAAGAAAATTCTTTGGGCCAACATGACTCAATCCACAAATGATGTTTGGCCATCCATCCAAGTAATTTTTGAGTAGATTGATCTAGTGAAGACAGTCCAGGAAGAAATTCAAAGGACAAAAGCACAATTAGGAAAAATGCCTTAGGAAGCCAACAGGCTCATACATTTTTTGAATACTAGGAATAAGGAACAACTGGAAGAATTTGGCATCACAGATAGAACATAAACCATTTTGGAGATCAAAATGGTTTTAACCAAGAAAACTTTGATGTAGAATTTAGAAAGAAGATGTCATGACATGCAGGCAGAGATTAATGCTTTCATGGAGAAGTTTTCTTTTTTACAGAGTAAAGGGCTACCCAGTCCTTTAGTGATTAATGACAGATTAATGAGGCATAAAGATTACGTGGATAAATTAAATCAATATGCAGGCAACCAAACAAGTTCATCAACAAGTGCATTAGGAATAAAAACACTCCCTACAGGCCGAGTTCTCTATGACAGCCTAGAGAACTTATTCTATGTCGAGCATGAACTGAAGCATTTGTTCCCAATTCAGCCCACATGTTTCAGGTATACAGAAACAGATGAGACCCTCAGAAAGCTTCAGAAAACCAGAATACCATAGCCAAAATGGTGGGAAGAAATGCTCGAAATTTTGTAATTCATCCTTGGTAAAAGGTAAATCTTGATTTTTACTACAGTCAATTAGGGTAAAGAGGATGAAAAGAGATCAATAGGTAAAGAGTATCAGACGCAGGTAAAGTGTATCAGTAGGAAGATCAAAACAGAGCAGCCAACACTTAATTACACCAAGGACAACAAGAGGCCAAATCATAGGGCCTAACTCCAGCACATTCTCAAGAATAGAGACAACAAATCATTCGGTTGCCTTATTTGTCATCTACGAAGTCTTCTGGCCCTATTTTCTTGAAAGATATGATTAGTCATATCAGTTTATATCTCACTTTGTTATGAGACATTTCATTGTAAAGTTTTTTGTATAAATACACCCCCATTCGGAGTATTGTGGGTGGATTCTTTGACATTGCTATAAAGCTGATATTTTGGAATAAAAAGTATTGTTGGAAAATTTTTTCATGGCTGGCTGGATGAAGGATTGATGTAAAGGACTTTTCATAGGATTCATGTGTTGGACATAAAACAAATAAGTATCTTATATCTCATGTGTCAATATTTTCTGGTTTATTATATTCATTATGTTCCATATCTTAATATTAAACGAAAAAGAATAATTCAGAAAGTGCTTAGGTGCAATCTGTCTTCAATTGTTTTTGTTCTCAATGTTTTCTTTTGAACTAGCATAAACAGTGAATTCTTAATTGCTCCTGTTTCCTAGTTTATTCAACTTGATCATTTAGTAAAGAATTCTTAATTGCTCTTTATTAATGGTTAGTCATGTTCTACTCTCTTAAAGTATGTTAATGGATTCTTGATTGTCCTTTAACTCTTTAAGTCCATCTCGTCTTTTTAAGTCTCTATTTGCTCCCTCTTCAACTATCTTTTCCTGTGAAGCTATCCTTTATTGAGAAACCAAATTGAGTTGAGCCATTTTCCCTGACTCCATTAGCCCAATGTGCTAAACTATTCAGTTCTACCCCTTTGCTATTGAACTTCACCAACAAATTCAAACAAAACCCCAAGCTCTAATAACTAACCTAAAACCTTATTAAACAAAGCTAAAACTTAAAGGGAGAGCCCTGTCTGGATACAGATTGGCTAGATTATGTATCTAAAAGATTGGTTTGTGGTTACCTCGGACCCCTTTCCCCTTCTTACAACTTTTGGGAAAATCTGAGTGATAACAATGAGGACATAAATCTTTAGTATAGGTGTAAAATATACTTTCAACATATAAACTTTGTTTGGTACTAGTGAAATAATATTACAGGAGTACAGGAATAACAACTTAGTACAGGGAGAAAGATCTATAAATAAGTCAGGCATCTTCAAGGGTCCAATTATTAATTTGACATACAACTGTACTGAAGATAGACATAGATTTCCATTTCAATTAGTCAGGATTGCTTACGAGAGTTTGAAAGTTCCTTTCATTTATTTCTCCGCAGATGTACTTTCTTTCACATTCCAGCACTAGAATTTATTTGGTGTAAATTGTCGGGTGATATTTTCTTTTTGATTCTGCAAGGTTGTAATTGAGGAAGTAGGAATAGAATTAGGAAAAGTTCATATCATTTCATGTGCTTCACCTCTAAGTTTACGAAACCTCCGGGTTGAAAATTAAGTGTTGAAGGAGTCTGCCTAACCACAATTTCTTCACCCAACAACTGCGGGCTGAGGCCTTTATCTACATGGAGTCCTTTTCATGCATGGTTTTGTGGGCCCGGATCACTAAAAAGGCAATTCAACTCAAGGTTTGGGCACTTGGAGTGGTTGTTTAACTCCTAGGTGTCTTGTAGCATCTGAGGAAGGTCAGTAAAGTTCCATATTGTCGACTCCAATTCCTTAAATATACTTAGGAGTTTGGGTCATGTCATATTAGTCCTCATCTCATGTTTTCCCTAACAATCCATTTAAAGTGGGTAAATGTGGGAGGGGTGGTTATGGTCATTACCAAATTACTTGACAATGTAAACAAAGAAAATCGTCATTGTATACATATAACTATGTTTTAATGGTTTATTGTAAATGTGCCAAGTGTCTCGAAACTTGACAAGAATTCAATAACATTTGATTTTTCTACAAAGTACTGCTCATAGGAAATTTGTTGTAGTGCAGGTAATACTTTTTCCAGTTCCACACCCTTCAGAATACATTGTATTTCAATAATGTCATTTGCATGTATGATGTAGTTTAATATATGGAAATAAATGAAGTGAGAGTCTTGCTTGTAAACGGTGCAATAAAGCATAGTTTTATTCATAGTTATAACACTTGTAATTGGAGTATTTCATTTTGCACATACAATCTCGAATGGATTCGTATATGCACTAATCACTCTTAGGTATCCTTGGAAGTATTGTAAAATTGATATAGAAAATGGAGGCTTAGTAACATGAAATTAAGTGTCTTTTTATTTATTGTTCTTTATCTATGTCTATATAAACAATATAATATAGTTTATCATGCATATTCCACTTGGCAAGGAAAGAAAGTTTCTTAGCTTTTCGGCTTTCTTTCCTTTTTTCAATGGTCATTTGAACGTTGGTTATGAAGTTTGAAAAAACTCTTTCTTGTTGTCTAAATATAGTTTTTAGCAAGATCAACGGAAAAATGTTTTGTTGCAATACCCTTTGAATTGAAACATAAGTTGAAACAAGTTTATCATGTACTTGAACCTATTACATATGCAACATTTGTCAAACAATACATGAAAACCATATAATAGATGAACAATCACTTTTTCTAAACATTGGGATATATAGAACTACACATATGTAGCTTCATTTTAGTTTAAATTAAAATTGGTTTTTCTCGTGAGACAAAAAAGCAGACGGACAATAACTTTGTAACAATAAAACATTCAAATAGATCAAAGCTTATTGTTGTGATGTCTTGTTTTGCATTGTCGTCTTTGATTTCCAATACATATTGCATTGTTGTGTGCGTTATCGAAATTGCAATAGCAACGATTGTGCCAATTGGAAACACATCATCATTATGTGACATAGTTGCAATCGTCATATTTGGAAAGTATCGATACTTTGAACAAACAATACAAATGTTTTCTACATTTCTAAAACTACAAATGGTTTTTTCACAATCACCATTGTCGTATTTATGCTTTGTAATTATTTTGAAATCTCTAATCAAAACATCAACATTTACTATAAGTTTTGACTCATGTTGTTCGATTAAATTTGTTGGCACAAGCAATATTATTGTCATTTTCGCTTTATTATATGTTAAGTTTGCATGGATTATTGCTTTTGTCTTGTTTTCTTTGTCCAAAAATGTTCGATATGTAAACAAGACAATGCCATGAAAAATAATCCTAGTTATATTGTTATTGATATCTTTGATCAACAATGGTGTAGGCTCGATTTATTTTTTCCTAGTCATGAAAATTGAATTGAAATAAATTCAAAAAAAAGGAACAAAAAGATAAAAAAGAAAAAATTGATACACAGTTAATTAAACGTGCCCAGAAGTACCTATTTGCCTTTATTTATTCGTTGGTTTTTGTTGTTTTCGTTTTGTTTGTTGCGGTACTTGGTTTTGTAGTACTGTTGATTGTTATCTATATACTCTCATCCATCTCTATTGTGACATCATTCGAATTTGATCTATTTTGCATGTTCACAAATAATACAGTGAAATCATTGCTTAAAAATACATTATAATTGAAACTAAGTAAGATTTGTTTTAATGAAAACAAAATAAGATAACACAAATTCATTACTAGTGTACATAAATTCTAAATAGATTTTAGCTTTAGCAAATACAAATGTTTGATAGAAATGTTCAAAGTACTCTTTTCCTTGTAATTGTTGTCTTGGATTTGAATCTCTAAGAATTATATGTTTCCTGGAAATTGAAAAAGATTTTCTTTTAGTTATGGTACATTTAAATGTGCAAATATAATCAAAGTACAATAAATAGAACATAAACGTACCTCTTAGCAAAGTTATCATTTTCCTTAACGGTATATTATGCTTGTGTTCATTTCCACTTCTATGACAATATGAGTTAGATCAAATATACATAAATAACAAAATAAGAGGTTCTAATTTCATAGCACGAAAGTAATTCAGACGTAAGAATTATATGACAATGATGCATTTTGTGTAAATGTGTTTATTATTATCACATTATGCAGTGTTTGAACTTTGTACATCATTGCTACAAGACTATATCGTGTATTATATAAATGCTCTAAGTACTCGCATATAGAACAAACAATGCAATGTTTACCTATCAATAATGCTACACGTTTTGGACTGTTGCTCGAAATGAGCTTGCAGGGATAATCTGTCACAACGTGCAACTATGAGAATAATGTCATACAACCCAAACGAGGATTATATTTGTAGCCAGCTCGTCTAAAACGTAATTTTGCATGAATTCGTAATGTGTATGCTAAAAATATTGCATGATGAACACCTAGTGAATGTTTCTATGGACATCACAACCACAATTAATGGTTACAATTGCCACATTACCTTATAAATATTGAACATACTTATTAGATAGTTAATGAAGTTCGACATGTAGATAGGAAAAATTGTAGTAAAAAAATAATTGACAGCCAACGGACTTTGACCATGAGGCGAGCGTTATAGTTTCCAACAAACAAGGAAGTTTTTAACATATTTTGTTCACGAACAAACTGCTACTATTAACAAAAAGTTATCATTAAATAAATTTGATCCAATGCATCCTTGTACAATGTGAAGAAGGTTGCTCTTCAAAATTATTATTATTATTGTCATATGTAAAAGTGTCATAAGTGAAGAAATATGTAGAAATAGATTTGAAATATTAATTTAATGTGGATTATGGGATGACGAGATAGATTTCTAGTCAAAGAAAGGCACCCCCCCCAATCAGGCACATGGTCAAAGCTCTTGACAACAAAAGCTTCGAACAATGAAATGTGGTAAAATTGACCGAGGATCGTCAGTTCAAAGTAGATGTTTGGTGAGGAACCAATGAAATTTTGGTATTCTATAGTGTGGAAGCACAAAGCTTCTTTAAATATTTTTTTATTTCAAGATGTGTTTGCAAGGCAAGTATATTTCATGTTAACTCGACAAGGGCCTCCTTGAATATCTGTAGAGGCTGAGGTTTTCCTATCTAGTTAAGGCGAACATGAGGAAAGAGAAAGCAATATGGTTGTACGAACTTAGGGTTTTGAAGATAGGCAATTGCTATTGTCAAAGTTTTTTCTAAATAGGTACTTCGTTGTTGAAGTATGTGGGCAATACAATCATTGGATACTTACATTTGAATAAAAAGGAAAAAGAAAACAATTTAGAGCTCTTCAACAATATGTCTTGGAGACTAAGGTTGTTTTTCTTTTTTGACATGAGCATATACACTAAAAAATAGTTTAAAGGTCCGTCAAATTTTCAGGAAATGTTGTTATAGTGAATCAATGAGATCATTACCTTTTATTTATGCGATGTCCTCCAATATGGATTTTCGTGAAAGCTTATAGTTCTTGCTGGTTTTTATTATGCTAGTGGTTCGTGATTTTGCGAGTGCTATAATAATGTGTTATTGTTATTCCAAGTGGTGCTATAATTGACATGTTTGCAGGTCCTTTGCAAATGTAGGGCGAGGGGGGAGCATTGAAAAAATCTGCAATTAATATTATTATTTTTGCTTCTTCAAAGCAGTGAAAAAATTAAATTTTCATAGATTTAGCTGTGTGGGAAAGAAGTTGCGTAGAGCTTTGATTTTATAGAGATATGAATCTTTTCAGAATCTTTGTGGATGACAGGGTATGCGTAGGAGAACAAGGATGAATACCAAATGATGCTTATGCGAATGGACATGTTTCAATTCCTTGCATCACAGATTGAGCCAATTTCTTAAACTTTTTCTCGACCAAATAGTTTGAGACTCATTTATATTATGTTGTGCTTATATGAAGGTGCAACATGGAGATGGATGGTCAATTTTCTTGAGTTGTGGCTTGTAGAGTACTATTTATTGTTATATTTATGATAATATTTAGAGCAAAATGATTTTATGGCAATGTAATGAAGTTGAAAATTTTCTGAATCTTGAAACGTTTATTAAGTTGTTATTGATACTGTAATATTTCCTTGTTTTTTTTGTGGCATATACTATTGGTTTGTTTCATTTACAAATGCTTCCAAAATTGTGTGAAATGAAGGTTGATTATGTTTCATTGTGTGGATATTTATTGCGTGAAGCTTTCCTTGTGTAGAGATTTGTTGTGTGAAGCTTTCCTTGTATGGAGATTTTAGTGTGCGTAGGATGGGGTATGTGCGGGAGAACGGGGATGCAGAGGGAAATTTAACTATTTTAATAATGAACAAATTTTGAATTAATATTATTATGTTTCATTGTGCGAAGCTTTGCCTATGCAAAGGACAGGGTATGTGTGGGAGAATGAGGGGTGCATAGGAAAATTTATTCAGAAGGGGCGAAATTATTGTTAATATGTTATTATTATTTTTCATTGTGAAAAGCTTGATTGAACAAAGCTTTCCTTGTGCGGAGATTTTACTTTGCAGAGCTTTTATTCCGCACAAACGAAATTAATTTTAAACTATTTTGCATTTAAAACTTTTGAAGTTTTAGCTAATAAGGTACATAGTTAACGTGGTCGCAATGTCTTGGTTTTGTTTCTTTGGTTAGTGTTCTCATGTGTATAAATATAGGCCAACGACGTCCACATTGTAAGATCTAGAAGTTTCAATAGGCTTCAATTGATTTCACGAAAATATTTTCTTCACTTGTGTAGAGCTTTGCTCGCGTGGAACTTTCGTTGTTACCAGATTCTAACTGAAGATCGTCATTTCAAAGTAGATGTTTGGGGGGGAACTAATGCAATTCTAATATTCTATATTGTGGAAGCACAAAGCTTGTTTAAATATTTTTTAAATTCAAGATGTGTTTGTAAGGAAAGTGTATTTCATGGTAATTAGAAAAGAGCCTCTTCGAATATCTACAAAGACTGAGCTTTTCCTATTTGGGAAAGGGGAACATGAGGAAAGAGAAAGCAATACGGTTATACAAACATAGTGTTTTGAAGATAAGTATTTTGTTTCCAAAGCCTGCAGGAAATATCGTCGTTGGCAACTTACATTTGAATAGAAAAAAAGAAGGAAAAAAACAATTTAGAGCCCTTCAACATTATGTCTTTGAAAGTAAGGCTATTTTTATTTTTTTCAAGGAGCACAATATGCTAAACAATAGTTTAAAGGTCTATAAAATTTTCTTACAACAAATCAATGATATCATTATCCTTTTGTTATGTGATTCCTCCAATATGGATTTTCATGAAAGTGTCTAGTTCTTGTTGGTTTTGAATATGCTATTAGTTCGTGCTTTTGTGAGTGCTCTGACAATGTGTTATTGCTCTACCCAATGGTGCTAGAATTGATGTGTTTGCAGGTCCTTTGCAAAGGCGGGTTGAGGGGGGAGCGTTGAATAAATATGCAATTAATATTATTATTTTTGCTTCTTTGAAGAAACGACGAAATTATTTTTTCACAAATTTAGCTGCTCAAGAGAGAATTTGCATAGAGCTGTGATTTTATAGAGCTATGAATCTTTGTGGAATCTTTTCATATGACCAGCTATATGCAGGATAACGGGGATGAAGACCAAATGGTGCTTATGCGAATGGACTTGTTTCATTCCTTACATCACAGATTGAGCCAATTTCTAAGACTTCTTCTCAACCAAATAGTTTGAGACTCATTTCTATTACGTTGTGCTTATATGAAGGTGTGACATGGAGATGGATGGTCAGTTTTCTTGAGTTGCAGTTTGCAGAGCACTATTTAGTGTTAGCATTCTCATAATGTTCGAAGCGAAATTATTTTGTGGCAATGTGATGATGTTGAAAGTTTTTTGCATCCTAAAACGTTTATTAAGCTATTATTCTTTATTCTTCTTTTTGGTGGCATATATTGATATTTTGTTTCATCTACAAAAGCTCCTGACATTGTGTGGAATGAAGGTTGATTATGCTTCATTGTGTGGAGCTTTGTTGTGTAAAGCTTTCCTTGTGTGGAGCTGGAGCTTTTACTGTGTGAAGGATGGCGTATGTGTGGGAGAATCAGGATGTAGAGTGAACTTTAATTAATTTAACTATTTTAATAATGAACAAATTTTGAATTAATATTATTATGTTTCATTGTGCGAAGCTTTGCCTATGCAAAGGACAGGGTATGTGTGGGAGAA
>APFE031143735.1:0-19730 GCA_000404065.3 Pinus taeda | reverse complement strand
AATGTTAATATGTTATTATTATGTTTCATTGTGTGGAGCTTGCTTGTGCGAAGCTTTCCTTGTGTAAAGCTTTTACTATGTGGAGCTTTTATTCCCCACAAACAAAAATAATTTTAAACTATTTTTCATTTAAAACTTTTGCATATTTATCTAATAATGCCTGTAGTTAACGTGTTTATAATGTCTTGGTTTTGTTTCTTTAGTTAGTGTTTTCCTATGTATAAATATAGTCCAACAATGTCTGCATTGTAAGAGATAGGATTTTCAATAGGCTTCAGTTGTGAAAATATTTTCTACACTTCTGCAGAGCTTTGCTTGCGCAAAACTTTAGTTGTGTAGAAAAACTTTGCGCACTGCTTGTTCGCACAAACAAAGCTTCATACGCTGCTTATCCCTCTTGAGAAAGTTTGATAATCACAATAATGGTATGTAACTTTTGTTTTCTAATTTCGAAGTGGGAAATTTCATTCACACCGTCAACAAGGTTTATTGGGAACCCAATTCAATATATCTGATTTTTTTTTTTTTGAACATTGCAGCGTTGTCTAGCTTTACATTATTTAAAACATTAAAATATTAATATTCATGTATATTTTAAAAATTAACACAATGCATATGTGCGGGACTGTCGAGGAATTCCATTGTGTGGAGGAAGATTTCAAGCTTTCGTTATGATTTTCAAAGCATTAAAATATTAATATTAATGTATAAATTGTTAATAACCGGCGTAATCGACACAAAGGAATCCCCATTCAAATTTTAGACTACAACACGTCTAAATTTGATGTTTATTAATAGTCTAATGTTAATATTTGTTTACTAATAGTCTAATGTTAATACGATTCTAGTGCCGATTGCGGAAGTGGAGTCAAAAGTTTTATTGTACGAAGCATTCCTAAGCTTTTTCCTACCTCTGCATATAGTTTTTTTCAACAAGTTCGCACCTCAGATATGTATCTACTCGATAGTATGTCTTAGAATTATAACGAAATGAAAATGTACAAAAGGTTTAATTATGAGATGGGATAGCTAATGTTTTCATTGAACAAAGTGTGGAGGGACAATGAACTTCCTTTTGCAAAGCTTTCACTGTGCGTAATGCATTACCCCATTATGGCAGAATGTGTCCAAAGCAATATGTGCGACATAATTTTCATTCATTGTTTATGAAATCTCCACGCACAATGAAAGCTCTCCACACAAAGCTCCATCATTAATTAATTGGTTAAAGGTTGTGTAGTGTTGTACAAAACCACTTGAAATCAAATCGAAATCACATATAATCAATATATCAATTTCATTTCGAAATAAAGTAAAAAGATTTCATTATGTATAATAGTGAGATACAAGGAAAGTGTAATAAAAATCTTTCCCGAAGTACCACACTCCGAACAAATTTAAAATATGAAGACAATCAACATTATTCAAGTTTCATATCGAACAAAACTACTTTCATTTTTCATGTTGTTGCCATATATGTATCCATGACATAATAGAAGAGCTCAAAGCATAAGCCTTTAACATTAAGCAATACAATCATAGTAACAAAAATTGTATCGAGTTTCAAATTTCAATCATCATAGCTATGATTAAAATAAATACATATAATACAGATGCATACAAGATCTTATGGAAAGCATTAAGAACTCTGATTCTCAATGAGAATTGCTTATATTAGTAATTAATAAAATGCTCAATGACTCAATTTATTGGCTCATTCAATATGTTATTTTGACATCTTCTCTTTAACTACATGTTCCTACATTTAAGAAAATAAATGCATTCGTCCCAATGGGAACTAGGATTTGGCCCCGTGAATCGTAATATGGAAAGATGCACTGCAAAAGAAAATAAGGAATGCGTTTACCAACTAGACTAGGCGCCATTAATAAAATTAAGAAATCTCGATGACTCAATACTAGTAAACAAAAAATGAATATGTGAATATTTAAGGACACTTACAATATGTGAAAGCATATACACTAATGGTTTCACTATCAGTTGTCTTCCACATCCGTGAATTGTTGAACCAATGTCTTCAACATAGCTTCAATGAATTCTTTCATTGGACCCATTGTAATCTCTAGACTAACATGTTGATTGAATAATTGTTTTTTCGATCTCCATGGCCTCTTCTTGTAATAGAGTAGCTAAGACATACATATCATCATTAATACTAACAAATCCAACTAGTCATTTGCTAATTTCTTCTGAATTAAAATTAGTTATATCATCATTTTTTTATTTTTATTTTTAAATTAATTAATTAATTTTTTTTTTTGTTTTTGTTTGTTTTGTTTGTTTTTTTTGTTTTTTTTTTTTTTTTGTTTTGTTTTTTGTTTTGTTTGTTTTTTTTTTGTTTTTTTTTTTGGTTTTTTGTTTTTTTGTTTTTTGTTTTTTGTTTTGTTTGTTTGTTTGTTTGTTTGTTTTGTTTTTTTTTTTTTTTTCCATTGACTCTTTTATCTTTTCCAATTCAAAGGTTAGTGTATCTTTGGTGATCAATTCAGAATTTCGTATGATGCATAGGCCATCTAAATCTTGAAAAAATTGCATCGCCTCTAGAAGCACATCACTTCTTATATTCTTTATGCTTTCACATTTAGAAATAATGTTTTCTAGTGTATTGATTCTTTTGGACCATAGAGCTTTGATTTGCCTCATTCGATTAACATTTCACAATTCTCTGTTTTTTTTTTGTCCAAATAAGATAGTAATTCAAGCCTTTGACTAAAAGAAAGTAATTGTTAATGAAACACTTATCTTCGTTAATATCACTTCTAGCCAAATTGAGAAATGTGTTGATTTCTTGTGCTAACCGTAGCAGATAAGAAATCGCTCGCCATGCATGTTCAATGATTTCTAACCTCTGGCATATATTAGCAACAATATGACATTTGGCTACATTAACTAGTTTCAAAGCTTTAATAGATTCATGAGATGTGCTATAAGTGGGAATTTCATATCGCAATGTTTGTATTGCGACTGGGATGATCAATAAAGGACCTAGATTTAAAGCATTTTCCATCTCTTCTATTATTTCTTTCAGTACAAGGTTATCTGCTTCTCATTGCTTAATAGACACTACAAGTGCATTCTTGATAGCTTCATTGAATATCATAATACCGGTGGCTGCAATTCAAAACATATGAGCTTTTGTTTTTACTTTATCAATAATTTTTTTTTATTATGCATCCTAACTTTTTCAATTTTCAATGTTTTACTCTCCCTTTTCTAGTTTGCATCTTGAAAAGAGATAGAGCTATCATCGAAAATATAAACTTCTTTGGTAATTTGCTTCATTATTTTATGATTTTCATTCAAATAAGTACTAACCTAATTAGGTAGTGGACCCCTTTCAATTTACACGTTGATAGCTTCTTCACTGCTTCTTGTTTCGAAAGGACTTATTTTTTTCCAATTCATTCATGTCCATTTTTTTCTGAAATAAATGTCGGGCGAGGCTCCTTGTTATCACCGTCATCTAATAGTTGACCACGAATCAAATTTGTAGTTGCAATATCCTTTTATTTTCTTTCACTCCAAGATGAAGTCAGAGTAGTTCTAGATGTGCACACTGAAGATTGGGTTGGTTATCCACCTCTTTGTTTGCACTTTGTTTTAGCGTTAATGCTTGCTTCTTCAACAATTTCTCTAGTACTCATTGGTGGTTCTTGATTATTGCTTGGAGCATTGTGACTCTTTTCTCTTTCATTTGCAAGTCTTATCAACAAACTCTCACATTTGATAGCACCAAGATGTGAGATAAATAGGCCTTCTGGATCAACGTCTCTCCAAGCTTCAATTTCTTTTAAATTAAAGAAATGCAAAGACTTCACAAGCTCTACAAGGTGGCTTTCATTCTTCATAGTTACTCTTCCAATGGTAAATGGTTTTTTTTTTTTCAAATTTAATTTTCCAATTGTAGTATTGCCTATAAACCTTGGCAACAAAATACTTGCTTATAACAATTCTTGGAATCAATAATGGTTTACCTCGAAACCCATAAACTCGAATAACTGTATTATTCCCTCTTTCTTCATGTATCCATTTTCGCCAAAGGAAAAATTGCGCTTTGCTAGATATTTGATGGGGCTCTTGTCCAATTATCATGCAAATAACTTTACAAAAATATCTTGAATTAGACAAAAAATTGAAGTAGCTTCCTGCCTCCACAATATGGGATAGCAGAACCACAATGGTTCTTCAATAAAATTGAATTTAGTATTATGAGGCAAGTCATCAAAGATATGACTCAAGACAAGGGCTATTATCAGATACACCATCATGAAGAATCTACGACTTTTGAACAAATTCACTAATTGAAAAGACAATTCATTCGAAATAAGATCGAGCCAGTCAAATTCACACTTTTTTTTTAGACGAATAATGGATCACATAGAAAATGAACCTTGGGACACTGGTCGTAGATTCTTAGCCCATTAAATGTGTTGAAAAATCTATTAGGGTAGCATTAGGGTGATTTCTCTTAAACTTGGCAATTACTTGTGATGTTTTTATTCTTTATTCTTGATTATTATTATGTTCTTATCATCAAATAATTGCCAAAAATAATGAAAATCATAAAAAATAGAGATGAACACAAGATGTAGGCACTCAACCAGGGCAAATCCCCTCTTCTAGGGGAAAACCCAAACAAAAATATATTCTTCTTATAGAACCAATTCAAAAAGATACTTCCATGACCCAAGACCAAAGCAAAGACATCACTAAGAACCAAGTCAACCAACCAAGAGATCTGCTCCAAAATAAAACAATGTTTTACAAGGGAAGCAAAGAAAAAATTCTTCAAACCAAGCTCTTCTATCCTTTCGGTCTCCCAATGATAATTTGTACTTTCTTCTTCAATTTTGGGACCCATTGAGAACGTGGAAACCCGAGCATACTTTGCATGAGTGAGCTATATTAGGAATATTTCAAAGAGTTAAATTCTTCCAGGGCTTGTCACTTCTTTACTAGACTTCTTCTAGTTTTCGTAAGATCTTTGTTCTTCCTCTCTAACTACAGATCGAACTCAAGTGTGTGTGTGCCCTCAAATGTGGTTGAATTTTTTTCTATTTACACACTTTCATGGGGTTTGAGTGGCCACAACTGGGATGAATTTGACTGGCTAGGCCGACTTGGTCTTGGAGGCCTCTATAAATTTTTAAACATAAAAATAATATTTGTTCTTGGTTACAAATTGCCTGGAAGTGTTTTTTACAAATAACTAGGACCTTCTTGACTCAAAACAATATTTTCTTAACTTTGACAAACCCTAGGAGCATCAAATGGATGCTTGACCTAGATGACCATATAAATGGAGCATGAAACACATGCTTAAAAATATGTTTTTTTTTTTTCTTCTTCTTTTTTTTACAATTTACAATAAGTATACAATTACATATGTATAAAGACAATATGAATACCAAACCCAGCCACATACTTCAACACTCCCTCTTGACTAGGGAGGTATTCATACAATTGGTACAAGGATATTTTCAAATTGAAATGTTCTAAGAAGAGTATCGAAATCAACATATACAATGCTAGATATATTGATACCATCTAGGCTAACTTCCAAGGTATCAACCCATCAAGGGATCTAGGTAACTTTTAGGCTACCTTCCAAGGTACCAACCCAACAAGGATCTAGGTGTCATCTAGGCTACCTTCCAAGGCATTGACTCAACAAGGACACATGTGTCATCTAGGCTACCTGCCAAGACATTGACCCAATAAGGATTCAGGTGTCATCTAAGCTACCTACCAAGATGTTGGCTCAACAAGGATCTAGGTATCATATAAGCTACCTTCCAAGACACCAAATGAACAAGGATCTAGGTGTCATCCAGGCTACTTACCAAGACTAAGACTCAACACGGATCGAGATGTCATATAGGATGCTTTCCAAGACACTGAATCAACGAGGATCCAGGTGTCATTTAAGCTACCTGCCAAGACACTTAATCAACAAGGATCCAGGTGTCATCTAGGCTACCTGCTAAGAAACCGACTCAACAAGGATACATGTGTCATCTAGGCTACCAGCCAAGACACAGACTCAACAGGGATATAGGTATCATCTAGGTTACCTACCAAGATACCAACGGGGATATAGGTACCATCTAGGCCATCTACCAAGGTACCAATCCAAAAAACATCTAGGTATCATCTAGGCTACCTGCCAAGATGCCAATATAAAGCTTAGCTAAAGCTCTGTTTGTCCATCTAGGAGATTGAAATTGTTCATGACTTTTCGAGTCCAGTTATCTCTTGTGCCACATGTTATTGTCACATCTACTTAATTCATACACCATTTTTTCATCTACATCTTAGCAACATGTCCTTTCGAGTAATAAAACCATGTCTCAACAATATTTGTTTAAGCAATGCTAAGTCAATATGACAACCTCTATTGTTGCTTGCCTCTTCGAAGGTCAAAGATTTCTGCACTTCACATTAATCTAAAGATCCTCAACCTACATATATCAATCATCATGTTCTTGGAATGAACTAGTAAGCAAGCTTCTTTTACAACTCCCTATTTCCATCATGTTGATCATCTTTCACAGAGTTATCAACATGCATGAATATTTTTATTCTTCTTGTCTTCCTTCAACCCTCAAAACTTTTGAATCAAAGCTTATTTTTAATTTCATAGTTCTTTCAAGAGTCAAAGCTTCCTTTGAAGCTCCCTTTGAATCTAGGACTTGTTACAGATTTTTGTTTTGATAAATTCTTCTAGCCCAGATAGTTTTCAGCGTGTACCTATTATCATTTTTCGAGGAGATCTAGTTACAATTAAGTAATGAAAAGTAAAGGAAGAGACTAGATTTATTAATGAAATCAATAAAAGTACAAGAAGAAAGATATAACACTTACCTTTTATTGTAATAAACATTTTCCTCCTTTCATTATGTTCAACATGAATTTTATTTTATTTTGTCCTTCCATTCTTCTCATCTTGCTTCCATCATTTTCATTATGTATTTGCAATCTTTACCAACATGTACAACCAAGAAAATATACAAATACAAGAGCATGATGTCAATCCTTTCAATTTTCGGTTTTCAAGGTTTGTTATATGGTGTACTTATAGGGTTCTAGATACAAACCCTAAATTTCTAGATCTAACCATTATTAGGGTTTTAGCGGAAACATCAATCCTAGGATATTGACTTTCAAGCCCTAGGATTTATTATTACTTCAACCCTTCATAGGGTTTTATGACATACCAAAATTATTTCTACAAACCATAGGTATCATTATTCAAGAGCTAGGGTTACATAAGAACAAACAATTAAGATTAGGGTTTTCACTTTTCTAGGGTTTACAAAAATGTAAGATTTTCAAATCCTAGATTTCTATATAGTCATTATGCAGAATATCCATAATTATGCTACACAACCTTAATCCATTTCATTTATAGTTCTAAAATCTAGACCATTTTCCATCATACTTTGTTAGGGTTTACAAACCCTAAATACCAAGACCTATCATTTGCATGTTGTGAAGTTCTACCACTATAAAATAGAGTTAGTTGCAAACTTTTATAATTACAAGGTCTTGCCAGAAATGATAAATTGTATAAAAACCCTAGATCATACGCATTGACATTTGTCAATGAATTGCTAATATGCTACATAAACCCTAACGATGCAATTTATTTCATCTTTTGTTCCTAAAATGATCGTTATGAGCTAGATAAAAATGCATTTAACAATCATACATACCTCAACAACTCTTATTTCTCAGTTCATCGTCATTAAGATGAGATATTGAATATTCTGGTCCTTGTCAACACTTTTTCAATAAGTTTTTATCTTTAATATAGGTGTCCCAATTTCTCCTTCATTGAGTTGCTGGCTTCATAATTCAAGACTTCTAATTGCAAGGATAAATCAACTCACGCAAACTTCTTTCAGATCGACTTTATTATTTTATGAATTAAGTATCACAGTATTTACGAGTCACAGACTCATTGTTCTGCCATTCTTGTGATCCCCAAAGGATTATTGTGATCCCTGGACAAGCACTACGATTCTACAGAGAAATTATTATAGATTCCTGAACGAGCATTGTGATCCTTGAACAAGAAATGTGATTTTATCAAGTCACTATGTCAAATTCCATGCCTTCCAAGATTCCAAGATTTTTAGAATTTTGTTTGACAACGATCCAAAGAGAACGTGATATTTGCAACTATTGTGACCGATGGAGATTCGAAAGTCAACTGTAATGACAATAAGATAACCAGGATTAGTGTTAACTCTACAGATCGAACCACTTCATAACGTAACCTCAAAATTAATATTTTATCATTGTAATGAGTCTTGTAGAATATGGGCCTTTAAGTTCTGAACTTACGAAGGAACCGAGAAGATCGAACCATCACGAGTCTCATATTTCAAGTTTCAGATTTTATGCGATCTCAGAGTATTGGGACATAATTATGTGCGAGAATTTTATAGAGATGTGACTCATACGATCTCAAATTTTTTTATATAGTGTAACTTATATAATCCATAGCATATAAGCTTCACAGTTTGTGAATCCATAATTTGTTATATACTAATTGAACTACTATAATGTGCCCTAAGAGAATGCGATCACACAAATACGAGTAATACATATGTGAGTTAGATGTAGATCATAATCGAACCATTGAGGTGGATGATTTCATCATTTCTGATATTAGAATTTATGTCCAAAATTTACCGGACTTTCATCCAACATTAGGGTGATTTCTGTTTAACTTGATAATTATTTGTGGTGTTTTTATTCTTTTTCTTGATTTTTATTATGTTCTTATCATTAAATAATTGCCAAAAATAATGAATATCATAAACGATAGAGATGAACACAAGATGTAGGCACTCAACCAGAGAAAAACCCCTCTTCTAATCGAAAAACCACACAAAATATATTCTACTTATATAACCAATTCAAAATGACATTTCCATGACCCAAGGCCAAAGCAGAGACATCATTAAGAACCAAGCCAACCAACTAAGAGTTATGCTCCAAAATAAAACAAGGTTTCCAAGGGCAACAAAGAAAAAAATTCTTCAAACCAAGGCTCTTCTATCATTTCGGTCTCCCATGATGATTTGTACTTTCTTTTGCAATTTTTAGACCTTTAGAAACCCATGCATACTTTGCATGTGTGAGTTATATCAGGAATATTTGAGAGATTTGAATTCTTCCGAGGCTTGTCACTTCTTTACTAGACTTCTTCTAGTTTTCTTAAGATCTTTGGTCTTCCTTTCCAACTGCAGATCGAACTCAAGTGTGTGTGTGTATATCCTCAAATGTGGTCGAGATTTTAGGTTTATACTCTTTTCTAGGGTTTGAATGGCCACAATTGGGCCGACTTTGACCTGTTGGGTCGACTTGGTCTTAGAGGCCTCTAGACACATTTAAACATAAAAATAATGTTTTTTATTGGTTAAAAATTACTCGGAAGGGTCTTTTACATATGACTAGGACCTTCTTGACTCAAATAAATATTTTCTTAACTTTGACAAACCCTAGGAGCATCAAATGGATGCTTGACCTAGATGACCATATAAACGGAGCATGAAAGCCATGCTTAAAAATACTTTTTCTTTTTCTTCTTTTTACAATTTACAATAAATATACAATGACATATGTATTATGACAATATGAAAACCAAACCTAGTCACATACTTCAACAAAACTAGCATACAACCAACAAAACTCTCTAAACGGGTGTCTAAATAAAGTAATATCTAGGAGAAAAGATCAAAAGGAACCTCAGAAGTTGGCGAAATGAACTCTTGTATGATGTTACAAGCACCTTTTTGTGACTCTGACAAACCATTTGATTTTGACAAATCGAAGCACATATCTGGAATATGCACCTGAATGTCTCTATATTCAAAGAAATAAGAGTATTTTTTGCTACTAGCATAATTGTTCTTGTCTTTAAATCAAAGTTCTCTGCACACAAATAAATGATTTCTCTGAAATCAAATACTGGTGGAATGCATGCAGCATCCGCTAGACCAAATCTTATCACTATTCTTCTCTTGTGCGAACCGATTCACATATCATTGATATGTAGCCAACCACTGAAAGCTTTGATCGATAAGTGCAAGTAAGTTAATCTTATCAATGCAAATAATTTCTTTCCTTCCCCTAGTAGCCATTTTTTCTTTGTATTTTTAAAATATTTTGTCAATCAATAACGTTTTCACTGCGCTTTAGGTATAGATTTATCGATATGATAAACAACCACCACTTGATACTATTCTACATGTGAAATCTCGTTTACAGGACACTCTTAATAAATAGCAATTCAAAATAGAAAAATCGACATTTATGGGAAATAGTAGAAATAATTCACATAGTCTAAATAGACCACAATTCTGCCCCTAAAATAGTAGAAATTACAGCATGATTTTTAGAAAACCCGACACAAAATTTTTGCAAAACTGGATTACAGTTGGTAAGCTTCAGGATTTTCGGTATCACGATAATTGTTGATAGTACTGAATTTTCTTCTCTTTTTCATTTCCACTATCTACTACTATTCTTTGTGTGAAATACGTTGGACAAAACATTTTGAATAAATAACAATTCAAAAACAACAAAGTCATTATTTCCAAGATATAGTGGAAATAATTTAAAAACAAATCTCAAAATTCAGAAACCATTTACTCAATGCGCGAAACAAAATAAATGTGAATCTTTTCTAATAACGACAATTGACTTATAGGATGTTATTAATTGCATACACTAATATATCGATGCCAATTTATAGGTAATAGTGTTTACGTTCCAAATTATGAGTCGATTCATCCATTCTCAAAAAGGATATTGAACCGTTAATGTCATTATGCTATGTACGAAAATGAGGAAACCACACTCCGCACAGTGAAAGTGTTTTTTTTCTACTTTCTTTCAATTTTACATAATGCTACTTTGTAATTTACTGCCTTTACCATTTGCAGTGTACCCCTCCCGCATTGATTACAATTATGGAATTGCATTAGTATCAGTTGAATAACAGTAAACCTTTAGGCACAAAATTGAAACAAAAATAAGCTTTCTCTACATGATGAAAACTCTACATACAATTATAGTTCTCATCTTACTAGGTCAAAGCTTTACTGCATCTATTCAAAAATAATTGAATTTGCATTCATAATAACATTATTAATTGTTTTTATTTTATATGAGCTTGGGACACGAAAAGCCCCACACAATAAAACAAGTTTCTATATCTTGCACATCTTATTTAAATACTTATTTGCTTTAAGAAAACAAATTATATACCTCTATAACCAAATTACTTACAAATATTGATTTACAATTAACTATTACAAAACAAAATATGGAATTTTTTCACAATGTTTTGAAAAAACAGAACCCGTAGTTTAATGTATTATTCTTATTATTATTATCATCATCATATATTTTTGTGCAAAGATTTTACTTCGGGAAAGAAGCTTACTCTACACAATAAAAACACAATGAAAACTTAGTACAATGGAACATTAATGTCTACAATTCTCACTTTTTTACATACATTCATAAATAAAGACAACTCAAACAGAATAATTAGTCCTTCTAGCTAAGCAACCTTCAACAATAATCAACATAGTTACAACAATTGTAATTGTATTCAGATTCAAATGCTACTCACAACGAATGCAATAGATATCTGGCAACCAAAACTTTTACCAAACGTTCATTACCATTGTAAACAGAATGGAACAGAGTAATGAGTCTTTGTGCTTCACAAGCCTTAGATAGTAACTAACAAAGTTACAAAAAAAACAATTGTATTCATATTCAAATCATAATCACTATAGCTATCATTAAAATAAACATAAAAAATTCATTAGATATCTATGAACCAAAACTCCTGCTAAATGTTCATTATCATCAATTTCAGAGCATTACATAGAATATAAAAGCTCAAAAGCACATTCTCATGAACTTTATATGTTCAATCAATGATATTGAGGAATGCATTACATAGAATATAAAAGCTCATAAGCATAGTCTCATTAACTTATGTTCAATCAATGATATTGAGGAATGCTCAAGAATCCAAAGTAATACATGTTCACATGTAAAACATTATCTAAGAATTATTGATATAAATAGTAAACAATTTCAGTATTAGGATAGATTAAACAGGAATTTTAATTATCATTCATTACAAAACATTAGCTAATATAAAAGATCAAAGAAAATATTGGAAAACACATGTCCAATTAGTACAATGTTCCAAAACTCACGTCTATACAACATCCCATGTGAAAAGTTATTTGAGAATTGTTTACAAAATTGGTAATCATAATGAGAAATATAATAGACAATAATTTGAATTCAAACAAGCTATGATTACAGAGCCATGGTAAAGAAAATAGCCTTTGTTTCACAAAGGATTTATTAAAATGCTAATACTTAAGTCATAAAACTAAATGCATTAATCCCATTAGGAACTGAGATTGGGCTCTTGTCGACCGTAATATGTAAAAGTCATTTGCAACAAATAACAAGGAACTGTATTCATGAATTAGAATATTCCATCATAAAGCACCAATAAAATTTTGATAGTTAAATGATTTGAAAAAAAAAATGCTCCAATGTATTAAAACACTTACAATATGCAAAAGCACAACATGATATTGTTCAATTCTCAACTATCTCTCGGAATCAAGCTTTTTGCAATGAATTCCTTCACTTTAGCTTCAATGAATTCTTTCATCAAAGCAACAATAATGTCCTATTTAACATGTTCATTGAACATCTCCTCCTCAATTTCTCTATTTTCTTCTTGCATTTGCAAAGCCAAGGCAGAGTACTCTTCATTAACACTAACAAAAGTAATTATCCATTTGCTAATTTCCTCTGTAGTAAAATCAATTATATCATTGAAATGGTTGCTTTTGATTGTTTCAACTTCTTCAAATCATCCATTAGCTTGTCTTTCACAATTAATCAAGACTCATATGTAATGAACAAATCATTTAAATCTTGAACAATTGTTACTACCTTGAGATACGCATATGCTCTTTGATTTTCTATTCCTCCACACTCAGAAATAATGTCCTCTAAAGTATTGATTTTCTCGGACCATGCATCCTTGATTTGCTTCATCCGATCAGCATCCGGCATCCCTTGTTTATCTTTTTCTAGTTCATACAGTAAATCAAGCTTTTAACTAAAAGTTAATAGATCATTGTCTACGAATTCCCTTTCTCCCTCGAGCTCACTTTTGACCAACTTGATAGAAGGCTTAGTTATCTACTTTAAATGTCTCAAATCAAAAGCAACTTGCCATACACATTCAATAATTCATAATCTTTTAGATATATTACTAATTATATACAATTTCACTATATTAAGAAGATTGACAAGTTTCTAAAATCTATGAGATCCGTCGGGACTAGCATTTGCCAATTGCAGTCTGCGTATTGCTAGTGGAGTACTCAATAAAGGACCTGGGCTCAAAGTATCTTCTAACTCTTCTATTTTTTCCTTCAACTCCATATTTTTTGCTTGTCATTGACTAAAAAAATCCACAAGTGCCTCACCACTAGCTTGATGAAATTTCATTAGCCTCGGCGTCGCAACCCCAAACAAATCAACATTCATTTCTGCTTGATCAACAACCTTTTTATTGGAAATTTGCACCCTTTCAATCTTCAATTTCTTATTTCCCATGTCATAATTTTCATCCTACAATGCGATAGAATGGTCATTGAAAGTAATGTCCTCTTTAGAAATTTCCTCCATTATTTTATGATTTTCTTGCAGATAAGTTCTAACCCAATCATATAGTATAGTGCTACCAAATTCCATGTTTATGGTTGTTATCATGATAAATTTGCACACTCATATGTATGTAATAGAAGAGACTCAAAGTTAGCGATTGACACATAAATAGGTTAAATTTCAGTTGGAAACATCATGAAGACCCAAAAAATCAAAATATTTTCTAAGGTCTAGTTAAAAAATAAACCCTTGTGGGCACACCAAAGTTGGAAATTAACTACCTCATGGATTTTTATTTAATAGCTTGAGGGCCGTGAAAAGCCCAGTCAACACCTCAGGACACAAACTTGCTTGAAAAACACTTCACCTCTTGACTTAATGGGATGACCATTCAAGCCTTGAGCCCCAAGGAGCCTTAATGGCATTGAGATGATTGTAGCTCTCATCTCATTTATGAGGTAAACAACCACATTGATGAGTCAAAGGAGGGAAGGATTGTTCAAAAATTCTATAAATACAAGTTCATGGAGAGCCAAAAACAAGAAGAATTTGTGCATTATTATTCCACCAAAATTTCTCCAAAGCAAACCAACATACCATTATGAGGAGAATTCCACCATTGTAGAGAGTTTTTTATGCTTCGTTGAGAGAGAAAGAGCTTGCAAAAGAGATTGAAAAGGGGAAATCATTGTTGAGAGATTTTGAGAACCATTGATCAGACAACTTTCTTTAAGTGCCTTTGATACTTTTATTGTAACTCTTACACCGTCAACAATAAATAAATAGGATTCTTTTCCTATACCTTTGTTGATTTGTTTTGCTTCACAAGCTTTTTGTGTTATTTAGTTTAGTTTCGTTCATGCATAGTTTCCATTACTTTCAATGATTTGTTAGTCTTTCTTCATTCACTAAATAATATAATTTGTTTGTATACCCTTTGTAGGAAGCAACTAGCAACAAAGAATGTGTTTTTGGGACTCATAGGCAACCAAACACATCATACAAAATGATGACTCCACTTGCTTGCTTTTTTTAGTCTAATTGGTTATTTTGCAGGTCTTTCTTGTCTAAAACTTCACTGTGTTTTTATCCCATAATAATTTTGGAATTGTGTAGACCTCCCTAGGACTTGTGTGCAGCCGTAAAATACCTCTGGTTAATTTTTTCGAGTCGGCCTTGCAACTTTGTTTAGAGATCGTTGCATGGCCTCGTGATTGTGCTAAACATAACCAATGAGAAACAAAGAGAGCTTAAAATTTCATTGTAATTCCGTTTGCAGAGTGTTATGGAAACCTTTAGTGAACTGTCCACGCTCCTGCATTTTTTTTAGTTTAGATAGACTTTCAATTTCATTTTCTAACCATCAAAATTAGGGCAATTTTTTATCTTTTACTTTGAGAATTTTTTCATTAAAACATAGCTTAATTAGGAGGAAAGGAGGTGGCCCCGATCCACATATTTTTTCAACTTGTTTTGCTCATTTCAATTTCACGTCACATTTAGCTTAATTATGAGGAAATTAAGTGGCCTTAATCCACACATCTTTTTCTATAACCAAATATTTTATTCCATTTTAATTATTATTGAGACCAGGACTTGGTGATAGTAAAGAAAGTGAGTAGTCCTTGTTTCCCTTATGCCCTCGTGACGATCCTATCATTGCATTTGAAATATTACTCAAAGCACTTGGCTTCCATCTCCCTATATGATCACATAGTGTGATTACCAAGGAATTAAATGGCCTGTACTGTAATTAGGGGAGTTTTAAAGGATCACCACATATCCATATCACTTCAAATTATGTATGCTCACATTTTTACTTGCACACACTTACACTAGACACACTAAGCTAACTTATACTTGGATAAAGGTGTTGACGACACTAGAGATACATCAACCAAGGGGGTCTCCCCGATGTGAAGTCCCAATTAGGCCTCATAGTACCATTTGGAATAGGAGCCCCATCCGGGATACCGGTTCGGCTGCCATGTATTCTTATATGTTTAACTTGGCTATAAAGTTCAACACAAGATAATTATGCACAAGTAATCTTGGATCAACAAGTGAGTATTCGTGGTGACTCTTTGGTTGTATGTGTGTCAAAATTCTTCTACTGCGGAGGGAAAGGAAAGTGAGCCTCTAGGAGAGAGGTAATAGTACCACCCTAATAGAGACACATAGACACAAAAAATATTTGTCTAACGTCCAACAAAATAGTCCATAATGTGTGACGATCATTGCAACCATTATAACAAAGGAATATCTATCTAACATCCAATGAAATAGTCCACAAGGAAGTGACAATTATAGAAACCATTACCACACATTATCAATATGAAAAGTGCTAAAACAACCAATATTTCAACTAATTTAGCACAGATGGAAGAAATAATGAATTACAAACATCCACAAAATAGTCTTACAAATATTCATACTCCATGTAGGAAGAATGTGTTGGCCATGAGGCTTCTAATATTAAGTAAAAGTCTCAAGACACATGTATACAATGACCACCACTAGCCCCAATAGTGGAGCATTGGAGCCACTCTTTTCTCCACAAAATAAATAGCTTGTCTCTATCCAAGGTGAAAAATTCATTTGCATGAAAAATGAGGGTTTAAATATAACAAATGGGTTGATACTTCACCTCTCTTATGACTCTTGGACTACCCTCATGATTATTTGACTTCTCATGACTTTTCAGTTTCCTAAATAACTCTTCACATTACATAGATGGCTCTTGGAATTCCACTTCACATTAAATTTTCCAACATAGAATTACATAATCCACAAATGATGTGGCACGTGATGACTCGTGACGGGAAATGACATAGACTACATGATGATGTGGTAGTGCCAAGTTGTCCTTCTTGTTGCTTCTTTATTTTTGTCTTCAATAAGAGATGTATTAGATGCTTCATCCTCATGATAGATATGTCTTGTTCTTTATATCTACCCTCTAAAGGGTTATGAATAAGATGGATTCTTCATGCGGTCTTGATCTTTGGTCTTATGTTGTAATCTAATGTTAATTCATATTATTGTCTGATGATCATCTTATCTCCTAATCTCATTAGGTTTCTTCTAGAATGTCCTCCCTCTCCATCTCCTTCTTCATCATCTTTCCATATCATAATAGAGTTCCTTCATCTATAATCCACTCATGACAAGATGACATCAGTCTGATAAGCCCTTAGTCTAAGATGTTGCATGATGATCCACTGATTGAGATGGAACCGGGTGGTAGGCTGAGGGAGAGGCTCAGTGACTGCACAGTTGTGCAACTAAGATAATCAAGGGTCAAGATTGAGCCATGATACTGTTCAATGCATAGTTCAGCCTTGGACTGAGCAAAAAGTTTGCGCAGTTGGGGAGCTTAGGGAAATAGGATGAGGGATTGAAAACTGATTTTTCTCATTGCGTAGTTCTGGAAGACAAAGGAGCCTAGGTGATTGTGCAATTGCGTAGTTCAAGAGCTTAGGGTTGAGGCTTGAGCCTTGAGACTACACAATGCATAGTTTAGGCTAGACTGGGTAGGTTGATTACGCAATTTTGAGCCTCAGAGAGTCAAGTTGCAGGGTTGTGCATTGTTTCTATCAACTGTGTAGTTTTGGGAGGTAGAGTAGACTTGGTGATTGCACAGTTGTGTATTTCAAGAGCTTAAGTTTTGGGATTTATCTCAGAGATTGCGCAATGCCCAATTGGGGCTAGGTTGGAGGGATGAATTGCACAATTTTGGAGGCCAAGGTTTGGGCTTCAGCACTAAAACTGCGCAGTGTTAGAAAGAAATAATTGTGCCCTGTGCAATTTCAACAGGTAGGATTGCAGCTTGAGGTTGAGACTACACAATGTGCAGTTCAGGAAGGCCGAATGAGGCTAAGTTGTTGGGAACTTTCTGAAACTTGGCTAAGTGTGGGATCAGTGATACTGATGTGAATAGTGATAGGAATTCACTGTGATCACACACCTAGAGTGCTTGATGACATAACATAGATCATATAAAACACATTAACAACATACTTCCCTCAGTGCGACAACCTTTACAACAACTTACGAAAAGTGTGACAATAAAGATACACTTTGCAATGACCGTGATGACACTTGTGCCATAGTGATTACAAATTTGGAAATGAGTGCGACATAGGTTTACATGGTAAGATCGACTCATTTACCCAAGGAGAACCTCTTGAAATCACCAAGACAAGCTTATGTACAGTGTGTGACACTTAACATGTTAGAAGACGACAAGTGCTAAAGTGCGAACGAAACTTGCGATATGAAAATGACAATGGAAGTAACACATGCCAAAGTGAGGATAAAATGAAAATAACACTAATTAGAGTGAAAGCAAGCAAAAGAAATAACCAAGAACATGAAAACGACACTTGCGAAAAAAAGGTGCGTGAAAGTGATAGTTTTCAAAACTCACCGAAATAGAAGTACAAACGCATCTAGAAGTGAGTAATTGTCGATGTCAGTGCACATTGATTGTCGATATGGATTGGGAATCCCAAAGACACAGTCTTGATGGATCGTACTATGCTTGTTCAAGATTTTGGAAAAGAATGCGCTCATGAACTTGTTTCATACTGAGCATGTGTGAGAAAGTACCCCTGAAAATTCCAATCCAAGAAGGGAGCTCAAAAGCATCACCTAATTAAGAAGTGAGTATGGAACGACTAATCACAAGATCTATAGTAGGCTCGAAAATTTTAGTGTAGGACAATTTTTTGGAGGGTGTTTGTCGCAATGACAACATATGGTGACACATTGGTAGAACTACAACTTCTCTACCTTAGTTAATTCTTTCATGTAGTGTCTAGTTCTTAAGGAAGTATTGATTCATGATTAAGATTATCATGGCTTCCCCACTTAACCTGTGCATAAACATATTCCCCTTCATTCCTTTACTTGGTTAAACACAAACATAAGATCACTGATCACACAATGTTTCGAGTTAGGATAGGGTAATGAAGTTTGTGAGCTTTATATTTTCAGAGTATAGTTTTTCATCTCTGGTGTTGCTCTGCTACTAGCAAGCCTAGACAATACCCCGACAGAGTGACTCCAGGAACACAAACATTGCTACGTTGCCAGCGATCCTGGACAATACCTCGACATAGTTGCTTGCTTCAACTCTCTGCGCAGGAAGCCTTTCTCTTCTTTTCATTTATTTATATATTTAAATAGGATTGTGCATAGGAACTTATTAATTTTATGGGTAGAAGAGGGAAGCTGACTTATTGAGAGAAAAATAGGTTGTCCCTTCAGAGAAGCATATATAAGACTTATGATATTGGTTTTCTCGTTTAGATTTTCCCCTTGTCCTTATCTACTTGGTGGATCATCCTGAAATCATCGACACATAAAGTCCTGAGTTTAGGCATGGGGTTTCCATAATATGTTGGAAATAATACTGAGAGGGGGGGTGAATCGGTATTATCAAGTCAAATATTCCTTTTTTCAAATCCAAATGATATACGCTACTTCAGTTAATTAAACCCGCAACTATGTAGAAGGAAACCTGCGTATACTATGCAAACTTATAATTTACTTTATCTTTCGTATGTTGATTGTTAATCTGTGTATCAGAATCAAATAACCAATAACCAGAAACAGTAAAACAGAGCAGAAGACAATCACACACAAGAACACAAGATATAAGGTGGAAACCCAATGTGGGTGAAAACCACCTGCTGCAATTCATCGCTATCTTCTCTTTAATTAGAAACTTCTTTTTACAATTGTACTGGAGCAGTCCTTTACCAGTACGTAGGCTGCAACCTGCAGAGAGCTACAACCCTCTCTCGTTTTCCAGCTTATCCTGGAAGGGAGCTACAACCCCCTTAGCTCTTGCACTAGCCAAGATACTAGTACGTAGGTGCTGGCCTACAGAAGGCTACAACCTTTCTTTCTTCCAGGGACCACTTTTCATCAATTTTCAAACTGGATCCATGAACATCACACAATCATCA